>JACEGR010003409.1:0-105721 GCA_014170235.1 Listronotus bonariensis
TATTATTATTAAGTTCTTTATTTAGCAACTTGTACTAATTATAAATTTTACAATGGAGTTTAAATAATAATATAGAAAATATATAAATAAAAATTAGAAAAAAATACAATTTCAAATAAATAAAATTTAAAAAATCAATATGGAATAAAAGTTACACACTAAATAATACAATTATAAAAAGAATATAAATAAAAATCCTTAAAAATACTAATTAAAATAAATAAGTAAAATCAAAACATTCGTCTAGCACAAAAATTAGCCAACAATACAACATAATAAGCGTCAAAATATACATAAAAAAAACAATTAAGTGTATAGAATAAGAATTTACACACAAAACAATGCAACAAAATAAACGTCAAAATATATAAAAACAATTAAGTCATTCAACAAAGTCAGTTATAACTATATGAAATTACAGAAAGAATTTAAAAAACAAATAAATAGAGTAACAATACACAAAGATAAAAACAACAAACAAAAAATCCAATTTGAGGGTCAGCAAAGTCAGACGCAAACAAATAAAGAATTAACACAATTAAAAAAAAGTTTATACAGATGAAAAGGCAAGTTACAAAATCTTGCACTCTTTTAGTAAAAATTTCTTAAGTTGTGTTTTAAATGTAATAAGTGAATTAATGTTCTTTAGTTCTTGGGGCAACTTATTAAATGCATCCAAACCTTTGAAAAAAAGGGAATTTTGACACATTTTCTTACTTTTTGGTGCAATGAAAAAATCATTTTGTTGTCTTGTATTATGAGAGTGCACGTCACGGTTATAAGTCAACTTATTAATGAGATAAGAGGGAGCACGTCCCAATTTGATTTTAAATATAAACACTAAAACACAATATTTAAAGTACTCGGAGACTGGCAACCACTGTAAGCACTGAAGCATTCTTATGATTGGAGTATATTTGGAGCATCCCAAAATCAGTCTCATAGCCCTATTTTGTAATTTTTGCAATCTATTCAATTCATTTTGATTTAGCATGTATAAAATAGTTGCACAATAATTAAAATGCGGTATACAATAATAGTATTATATATTGTTAGCTTTGACCAAAAGGAGAGATAAGATGAACACCTTGATAAGTAGTTTATAGAATTGCTTAATTTAGAAACCACAAAATTTGTATGATCCTTAAATGTTAGCCTATCATCTACAATAACGCCTAGATATTTAATTTTTTTACTTGTTCAATGTTATTACCGCCGATTTGAATTAAGCAATTGCTTCTGGTAAAGATCGTTTTAACTTTCTCAGTGGCCAATAACATATATTTACTTTTTGCTGCATTGATACTTAATAGATTCTTGCATGTAAATTTGTAAACCTTGTTTAGAGCATTATTAATTTTAGTGACCACAGATTCTATGTCAGTTCCCGAAGCATAAATCAACGTATCATCCGCAAACAGATGAATTTTAACACCTTCTGATTCTACAACACCAAGAATGTCATTAATATATAATACAAATAGTATCGGACCCAGAATACTTCCCTGTGGTACACCATGATTATTTATAACTTCCCCAGATGATAACCCATTAACGTTTACCCTTTGTCTTCTGTCCTTCAAGTAGCTGTCAAACCATTTTAAAACAGTCCCACGTAAACCAATATTATATAATTTAGACATCAATATGCCGCGATCTATAGTTTCAAAAGCCCGTCGTAAGTCCAGGAAAACTGCTAGCGTCATATTACCACAATCCATTTCACTTTTCCATTCGTCAAGGACACATTGCAGTGCAGTCTCAGGGCTGTGATTCCATCTAAATCCTGACTGTTTTTCGATCACTATATTATTCCCTTCAATAAACTCAGCAAGTTGGTCATATACACTTTTCTCTAATATTTTTTCTACTGAAGGCAACTTATTAATTGGACGGAAGTTTCCTGCTTCTACACAGTTTTCCTTTTTTTGCACGGGCACGACAGTTGAAATTTTTAGGTTATAAGGAACAATACCCTGTTCCAGAGAGGAATTAATTAAATTTAATAGGGGATTCTCTAAACTTTCATAAATATTTTTTATTAAAGAAATATCAACCTCATCCGGACTACTTTTATTTTTTAGCGAAAATACAGTCTTTTTTAACGATTCCCTATCCATTAATTTAAAATCTGAAAAATAATTTATCAGACCGGGGTCCAAACAGTCCGTATCAGGATTAGATTTATCTATTTGATCAATTATATTCTCTATACTTTGAACATAAAACGAATTTAACCTGTCAGGCAATATATTTTTGTCACTAACTACTTCATCATCAAATTCTATTTCCCCAATACTATTTTTATTTTTATTTTTAGGTAGAATACTTTTTAAGGTATTCCACATTTCTGACGAATTATTCTTGCAACTATCTATTTTCGATTCAAAAACCTAGTTTTTTCCTCTCTAATTATTTTTACTGCAGTATTCCGAGCAGATTTGTATATTTTATGCTTATCGTCACACTTAGTTAATTTATACTCCTTATAACTATTATCACGCAACTGTACCGCCGCCTTGGTCCTATCATTCCACCATGGCTTAAATCTAGGTAAAATTTTTATTTCTTTTTAGGTGCTACCTCATTTAAAACATTTATAATAGTTTCATACAGGTTTAAAAATTTTATATTAATATCTCGCTCTGAAAAATTCCAATTCACACTCGACAATTTTGTTGCAATCAAGCCATAATCAAGATTTCGTCCTCGCGTACTTAGTATCACGGGAACACTTTGCTGACCCTGAGCCATTGGTAATTTAAGAGACAATAAATAATGATCACTTATTCTAGGAACATCTAATACATTTGTTTTTATATCGTCAATATTTGTAAAAACTAAATCTATTATACTACCTCCCTGTACATTGGCTCTTGTGATTTCACACACAGTCTGCTTTAATCCTATTTCCTCTGTATACTTTTTAATATTCTATTAGCATAAAAATCATCTGATATCCAGTTGATATTAAAATCACCAATAATTATGACAGGCATCCTAACATCACATACAAACTCATTACACCAATTCTCAATGAAATCTAAAAATTCTGAATGGCTACTACTAGGTGAATGATACAAGCAAACTATTCTAAAAATTTTATCATTTATATTTACTTTTATGTTTAGAAACCAATAATTTTTTTCATATGAAATTCCCTCATTTTTAACAATTTTAATATCATTCTTAATATATATTATTATTTAAACTCCATTGTAAAATTTATAATTAGTACAAGTTACAAATAAAGAACTTAATAATAATAATAAAATTTTAATTTGTATGTAAGTTATTTAACTTGTTTAAATATTATTTTAATTCTGATAAAAAATGGCCAAGTCTACCTACTTTTTGATCTCATACATATTTGGATTTTTAGAAGACTTAACACTCATTTAGATCTTCATTCTTTTTGCGGCTGAGCCCACAGCTAAGGACAATTTTAGTATCGAACTTGGCCCACGTTTTTCACATTTATATTTTTAAAGGGATATCATTGGGTTTTGTAAAGAAAACTATTTAGATTAAATATTTTTTCTTTCGTTTTTGTTGCATGGTTTTTCTATGCTATTTTTTTACATCTTAAACGTTAGAAATAACCGTAAGCATTGTCCAATGGTTCAAACGCTACAATTAACCTTAAATAACTTTTTTTTGGTTTGGTGGCCCCCTAACGCCCCTATTTTTAAATTTTATTATTTTCAAATTTTTTCTTCGCTAAAACACCAATACTAAGCTTGATAACAAAAGTCATCTTTCTAGGTCATTAAGGTTCATTTACACCAGACGAGCGAATGCTCCTTCTAACCCCACTCTATTAAATTTATTTAGTGTAAACAGACTTAGAGATTCTTTCGTTGTATTATATTTATCGCTGGAGTATAAACTGCCAAACATTCAAAAGGAATAATTTAAATTTTATCTAAAATTTTAAACTTAATTTTCTCAGAGACAACAAAAAATATTTTGGTGCGGTTTTTGGCATATTTGGACGCGATTATTAGTCTTTATGATTAACTACATTGCAGCTTTGGTATTACACTTACCACTTATATACAGAGTGGTAAATAAAACTTTTGTAAAATTTTGTTTTTTTACAACTTTATTAATAAAAGAAATTTTTGAATGTTAAAAATTTTATTATAATCAAATAATCATTTGTTACAAACAATTTTGGCAAATTTTTGATATTTTTTGTAATTCTAAAGATATGATTTTTTTACTAAAAAGTTACATTTTGCGTTATCTCCCTGTATAACGCTGACTTCTAGTGCCATAAACTTCTACTGTTTGACGTTTAAGGCAAAAAGTAAAATCTTTTAAATGTTTTAAAAACTTTTACAGGGTGGACAAAAAGTAGATTTATGTGTAAAAGTTAATGTTTATTTTTTTTATATTTCTTGTTTTTTGGTATGCCATAAACTACAGTATTAACTTTTAAAAATTCCAGAAGTAGTTTTGGAATCTAGGGATCAAAATACCAAAACGGTTTTTTACTTTTCTCTTTGCATTGCTTAGTTTGCGTTAGTATGATATAAAAGATTGTCGTAATGTATGAAAACTGTTCTATATTTCAGAACCCGTTTCATCCAAACTTACAATATTTACTACTTGGGGGTTTTGGGGAATGCCCAATTTGTTGCTGATACTTGTCATGTTGCCAGGTTTACCATTTTTACTTTAAGAAATTATAAAAGCTAATTCTGTAGTTTGTGGCATAAGAGAAGCAGGAATTATGAAAAAATAAAAAATAAACTTTTACACATAGATCTGCTTTTTGTATACTCTGTATATTTTTTTAAAACATTTTAAATGTATTGTTGTTAGCTTAAAACTTTAAACAGTAGAAGTTTATAGGACTAAAACGTCACTTTTTTAGTAAAAACATCATATTTTTAGAGTTACGAGGAATGTCAAAAATCCGTCAAAATTGTATGTAACAAATAATTATCTGATTAACATGAAATTTTAAAGATTCAAAAATTT
Organism: Listronotus bonariensis; assembly: GCA_014170235.1. Classification (NCBI taxonomy): domain Eukaryota; kingdom Metazoa; phylum Arthropoda; class Insecta; order Coleoptera; family Curculionidae; genus Listronotus; species Listronotus bonariensis. The sequence goes on from JACEGR010003409.1 coordinate 4,990, forward strand.
CTTTAATTTAAAAAGTTCCAGAACAACAAAATTGCCCATAAAAACAACGTCATATTTACCACTTTGTATATAAATGGTAAATTTAATATCAAGGCTGCGGTGTAGGTATTTATAAAGACTAATAATTAAGTCCAAGTTTTCTGAAAACCGCACTCAAATAGTGTTTGTAGTCTTTGGGAAAATTAAGTTTAAAATTTTACCTAAAATTAAAAATATTCCGTTTAAGTGTATGTATCTGATTGCCAGTATTTACCTAAAAGCAGCTAAAGATACTTACTAGCTAAAACGTAAGACAATGGAAATCGAAGCAACGCCTTTTACTTGCAGAATATAATTTTACGGGCGGCATAATAGTAATAATAAGTAAAGTGGTTTTTAGTTTTGCAGTAAGTATGTGTTATACAGGTGATACACAATTTATAAAGCTAAATACCTTACTGGAACAAAACTAAGATGTTTTACGTATTTATGCTTCACCCAAAAAAGTCCTATTTGCAGAATAAAGTAATTTTCTACTTGATTTATTAAACATTGTACATTTTAACCTAAGGTTATGCAATCAATACTATTAAAATTATGTATAAAAAATTATAATTAATATTAATTAATAAAAGTTTCAACCATTTCTAAAAGTTTAAAGTATAGTATTTATGTGTCATTAATTCTATGAGCAGTACCAAAATAGACAAGAATGTTCCATAAATAAATATTAACAGGACGTAAAGACAGTCAAATATTCTTACTGATTGAAAATTGCCGCCTTGATTATTGCATTGAGGTTTTCTAACGATTCGTACTCTTGATCTTTCAGCGATACCTCTTTCATTTATATTGAGTAACCTGCAACAATTATAAAGTAAAATACTTTATTACTTTATACACTTGCACTTAAAATAAATAAAGAAAAAATACAAGGTGCGTTTTTTAAATCTTACAATGGCTTTAGTTCTAAACCAAGGAAAATATCAAAAAATAAAAAAATACCGTTCCTATAAAACCCTTGGGAAAATTAAATTACTTATTTTCTAAAACACTTCTATCAACCCCTTAAGCTACGCGCATATGTCGGCATTGAACGGACGGTACGGATCGAAAACATAGACACAGGTGGAAGTAAATGAAGCAGTGCACATATTTGCGGACGGTAGGCACTGGATTTAAAAATGGCACTGGCTAAACGACCGCCGGCGGTTTTGCTCAATTTTAGGAAGAAAACCATCGTCCGGTGGTTTTTTATATCTACGTATATGAAAACCGCCGAAAATTATAATTAATTTGTTATTACCGGCGGTTTTTACTTATTTTCTTGATAGAAGCCACCGTCCGGCAGTTTTGCTTGTAAAACTACTAAAAACGGCCAAATAATGGTTAAAGTTAACCTAGCTTTAATAATTATTTGTTTTATTGTTTAATATCATTTTCGTTAATGATCAACAAACACAAATAAAACTGGATGACACGTTTGACACCTACGAAAATTTTGTCAAAGCTCTTCATAAAGTTATTAAAATATGTATGTACATTTTTAGGAAAAGAAAAGCCAGAAGTATTTTAAAGGCTAGAAAAAAAAACTAATCGTTTCATAAAACTAAAATTAAAGTCTTACCAATTAAAGTATGCATATGTATTAAGTGTGAAGCAAACTTTAAAATTTTCAGAAAAAAAATTACGGGATAAATAATTTATAAATATGGCTTAATTCTTTAAGCATAACATTAAGATTTAAAAAATATATTTAAGTTCTCTCATAGCGACAGACTGTTGACCCGTAAGCGACAGGTACCGAGTTCGATTCCGGTTAGATATATAATTTAAGTAATAAAAATAAACAACAAAATAATTATAATTTTCGGCGGTTTTCATATACGTAGATATAAGAAAACCGCAGGCGATCGTTTAGCGAGTGCCTTTAAAAAAATATTAAGAATATAACAATTAAAATACCGCTGATGCCGTTCTGTTTGTGCGATAACACAAATCAGAGATTACCGAGGAATTACGCTATTTGAAAAGTTTTGAAGCTGATTTCTACCTGGGGGTTTTAACCCAGTAGTTTAAGCCCCGGGCAATAAGGGGCTTTTTTCTCAAATTTAAAGGTAGAAATCTGATTTTAGCCCAACTTTTTACGACCAATGAAGGTGTTGGTATTTGAAATTTTTAACAGACTGCGGGTGCAGCTAACGGGAGGTGTTTTAAAAAATACATTATTTGTATTCCCCCCAAGTCAGTTAAAACAATGCAACCATTGTAAGTTAAGAACATAGCACCCTGTATTCTAAAATAGGTACTAGAAACTGATTTGTATTCAAATTAACGTAAAGTTAATAAAATATGTACTTTAAAATAATATAGTACAAAACACAAAAAGTAAAAAAGTATTTTAAAGTTTAAATATGAACATTTTCGACAGTTTTATTTATGTAATTGATCAAAGAAGAAACAGTAATATACTAGTAATTTTACAAGGTGACACAAAAATTTAGGAAATAATCATTGCATTAACCATAATTTTTTAGGAAACCTAAGAGCAGTAGCTTTGTATGTACAACGTGTCCTAAATAAGGAAGGTCAGTATGGGCATTTTAAAAATGGTAAAAAAACCAATTTGGTTAAATGAGAACAGAAGTTAAGGTTTTATGTGTCTAATAATATGCTGTTTAGAAAGTCCTAACATTCCCAGTATTTCTGAAAAACAAAAATTAAAAATATTTCTTCTCTGGTCCCATTTTAAATCTGGTTTTAAAATATATTTCACTTCTGCATTGGTACTTTTTCTGTTCTATCCAATAGATGTATTTTATTTAAAATGTGAAGTGTCGTTTTGCGTATGGTGTCACCAACATTCTTTTTCAAATACGGTTCTGATAAATTTGAAAAAGAATGTTGATGACACCATACGCAAAAACGACACTTCACATTTTAAATAAAACACATCCATTGGATAGAACAGAAAAAGTAGCAATGCAGAAGTGAGATATATTTTAAAACCAGATTATAATATCAAAATTAAATTTTAAATTTTCCTTTTTTTTAACTTCTAGAAACACTTGGAATTTTAACACTTTCTAAACAGCAGACCTATTATTAGTCGTATAAAACCATAACTTTTTTCTCATTTAGCCTACTTTGTATCTCCCACCATTTTCAAGTTGCCCATATTTGCCCTCCTTATCGTGGACACATCATATTATTTGATATAAAACGGTTTTAATTTTGTAAACAAGTGGGTAAAAGTCACTTTCTAATCGGGTCTATATATCTTTGGTTAATAAATTTAAAATGTTGGATATTTGGTTAGTCACCATTAATCAAGAAAACAAGTTGCAACTTATTAATTTATTTTTAAAACAAAAAATTTAAAATAAAATTAATGCTGTAATTTTTCACAATACTATATTCAAAATTAAATTTAGCAAGAAAAAGATAACTGCTTCTTTAAAAAATGTAGTAAGTAAAACGCAGGTCCATTTCTAATAAGAGGTTGCCCAATAAATTACAAAAAAATATATAAAAAAATACAAAAAGTGTGAGTTAAAATTAAGTTTTTTTTCCTTTTTGTAAAATTTATATTACGAAAATTGGATACTTAAAAGTTTTTGTTTGTGTCAATATTATCCACTATGTGAGACATGGTTTTCGTGATGCTACTATCTAATGTATTTCACTTCGTTGGGCGTTAATGTCTAAACTTTTTGTTTAATCATAGTAAAATCTAGCCTATAACACTTCTCAGCTTTTTGATTGTAAAATAATTTTTATGATAGGTTCAGTACTTCCGAAGATTAGCGGCTACAGACAAACAAACCACAAATTCACAAAGTTACAAACTTTACCTCTTTATATACAGGGTATTTTCTAATTAAATGTCAATGTTAAAGGAGGTGATTGTTGGGTTTATTTCAAGAAAACAACTTCATATGAAGGTATGTCCTAAACGTCTTAAAATGTTAAAATTTCCAAAACAAAACTCTTTTTTTTTATAGCCTAACTATTCTTTATCCAATTTTGTTTTAATTTGGCAATATTAATTATGACAATAAGGAGGTAATTTACTACTAACTTAATTACATTTAGTAAGTCCAGTGGCGTCTCGAAAGGCAAATTCACTTAATTGCATATTTTTAGACCTTAAAAGAAGCATTGCGGGACTTTTTTCTTTTAATAGTTAGATTTTTTAATTTTAAATTAAATGAATAGCAATTATGTAACAAAAATAATAAATACTTATTTAAATCAGGTTTATATCCACTATAACAGTTTTTACTAAAAAGTATTTTTGAAATTTTTTGTTTTTTTTTGAAAATTTTAACACCATATATCTCAATACATAACTTCTTAAAATAAACCCAAAAATCAACTCCTTCAATATTGATATTTAATTAGAAAACACCCTGTATTAGTATAGGTAGATTATAAAAAGTACATACCCTACTTTAAAAATATCTGTATATCCTGACGATCTTGGAGCCGAGGGATAGGATTTCATCTAAAATAAATTTAATTTAATGTTTGAAAGTGTTAAAACTCCTGTTAAAAAGTTTAAATATTTATAAAAAAAAGTTTAAATTAAACATATTAAACTTCTTAAAGAGTAGGCGGTGCTATATTTAAATAATTTTTATTAATGGAGTTAAAAGACCGCCGTAATTAAAAAGTTTCAAAAAATTTAAAACTTTTAAAAAGTGTTTAAAGCATTTGCAGTTTTGTTTTTAAATAAAATCCAAACTAGTTTACAAAACCTTTATTTTTTGCGGATGTGCGAAATACAGTACTTCATTGTAAATATAAAATAAGGAGGCATCCATAAATTATATGGGGCGTTTTTTTTCATTTTTAAACCCTTCCTCCCCGTCGGGTGAGATTTGCGTAAACCCCCTCACCGTCACCCAATCTCACATAAGATTTATGGGAATGTTAAAACGCACTATTTTTTCAAACTGGACTTGATTTTGTCGTCTAAATAATTTTAAAGAGCAAAAAAAACTCTCGACCTAAAAGGTGACACTGACCCACCTTCCTCCATGGTGAGATTAGGTGAGATTCAAGTCGACCCTCTCCGCCACCATACTGCCTCACTCAATTTATGGACGCCACCTAAAGTATTTTTTACGGTCTGTATACTAATTAAAATAACTTACATTCATAAAGCCGGGTAGTTCTTGCAAAGCACAAATATCGTAATTGGTAAAGTTTTTTAAGAAATAATTATACGAAGAAACGATCGGAGCAAAAAAGCAAAATTTCCTAGCTGGACTTTTTCCAGACCTTTACTTTCTTCAAAATATTTTCCAGGATAAATCTTTTTGAGATAAAGTGTTCTTAGAATTCCGCGTTTTGGACTCTATAAAATACAATATCATTGAATTAGTTTATTGTATAATTTTCTCGGATTATGCATATAACGAAATTAATAATTAGGCACTTAAATTATCTTTGTAAAAGTCCTTTGGTTTAGGGCTTTTATGCATATTTTGAGTGGTGGGTGTTTAATTTTCTTGTTTACTTTTGGTTGTTCTGATTTTTTTAGTCAATTCTAAACAAATAGAATATACGTCAGTCTGAATGTGAACAAGAACGTCTCTTTTGCTTTTGCAAATGATTCCAATGTTTCGGCAAAGATCTTTATGCTCAAAGAGCAAGCTTAGTTTTCTTATGCAAAACATGGTGCAAAATTTAAACAATTACTATATCTCTCATTTTGTAAAAAAACTGATTTTTGCATATAGAGCCTCATATTGAGGTGGTGCAGTACTAATTAAAATAGGCAAATTGGTTTCAAGTTTTTACATTCGTTAGTACATATTAGTACTAGCTGTCGAGAAAAAAAATGAATATCATTGAAAACTGCTTTAAAAATGAAAATAAATAACATAAAAATAAAAGCCCAAACATGGTATTAAATTTGTTAAAAAAATGATTTACACCAAGTTAATTAATTAACAACAAATAACAATCCGCGAAATGAGGCAGGTGTGGTATTTAATTAAAAATTATTTTAATTATGAAATAAATTTTATTGAGTATATAAAATTTATTTTAAAATTAAAATTTATTAATATATTTGCAAATGTAACACTGTACCCAGAGAGTGACTTTCACTTGCAAGTTTCAGATTTTAAGGAAAACTAGCTGTAAAAACCGCAGTTCGCTATCTTGCGTCGTTTAACCGCTACAACATTTTTTTTAAATTCCTTATAACTTTTCTATTTATAAGGATTTGTTAATTCTGTAATAATTAATATTTTTGCTGCATTTTTCTTAAAGAATGCAGAGGGAGACGCATTTTGAATCTATTTATTTATATAAATTGGATATGGGACACCCTTCTAATTTTATTCGTTTTTGTAATATTGATTTTTTTCAAAATCCAGAGTGCAATTAAATTAATTTTATTTTAACAATATAAAACTTTAAACTTTAAAATTTGTTACAAGATTAGGAAAAGTCTGCCTTATTATACGTAGGTCATATCGAGATCATAGATTATACAGGGTGATCAAAAAATAATTTCACTTTTAGAAAGTCAAATTGCAATATCTCTCTTATTTTAAATAGAAACACCCTGTATTTTTTTACACCACATGATGACAAACCAAATGCTCTTTCAAATGGTGTATAGGTTGCCTATACCTATCTTTTTATACTTTTTAAGTAAATTCTGTTTTAACATATTTTTATTCCAAATGTCTATTTAAATGTAAGTAGGCTGTGATATAGCTATGCCTATTTACTAAGCCGTTATTGCAAAATGTAAATTGGTTGAAAAGCACAAAATTAAAAGATTTTGTATTATCTGCTACTATTTTTAAAATTCACAGAAAAAAATAATTAGTTGCTTATAATGCTAAATCCAATAACACTTATTTCAGCTGAATGTGGTAATGATAAAACTTGTGTTTTAAACAATCCTAATAACGCCTCTGGTCAGTTATGACGACATTCTGTGACCTATAACTCGTTTCTTCGATTATCCATAATCAAATGTGTCAATTTTTTTAAGCTAACTATTATAGGTTATCAGATGGTTTCTCATGGAATATTTTTAGGATTAACTCTAGACTAATTAAAGTAAACCATTTTTCACATCCTACCAGTATTATATCATCTTGTTGTTGTAGAAGAAGGGTTTTTATTTAAAATCATTGAAATTTCTTTAAACTGACTAAAACACTAGTAATCAATAAATGGTCGTTGTTATTTTCTTAAGAAAAATATTAATGGCTGCTATGTCACAGCCAACTTTTAATTTAAATAAACATTTGGACTAAAAATTTGTAAAAACAGATTTTACTAAAAAGCACAAAAGATAGGTATAGGCAACCTATACACCATTTGAAAGAGTATTTTATTTGTCATCATGTGACGTAAAAAATACAGGGTGTTCCATTTAAAATAAGAGAGATATGGCTATTTGATTTTCTGAAAAATTGAAATTATTTTTTGATCACCCTGTACAATATTTGATCTTGATTTGACCTACGTATGATATGGCAGACTTTTTCTAATCTTGTTACATTTTAAAGTTTAAAGTGTTAAAAGTGTTGAAGTAAAATCAATTTAATTTTACCTCTGCATTTTTCAAAAAAATCAAATATCACAAAAACGAATAAAATTAGACACTTAGTACTATAAACAAACTTGAGTTATTTTTTAAAGTAGAATCTAAAACCGTCATAAAATATAGGGTGTTCCATTTAAAAAAATATAACTTTGATACGTCACACATTTTTGAGACACCCTGTATAGACTAAAATAATTTTATACTGTGGTCTTATCCGACCTGTATATGTTCCAGTATTTACTTTTTTAAAAACCCCATGGTTATCCAGCTACAGACCGTGTCGTTTTATAATATGTATTCATGATATTTTAATTTAGTAAATATAACTTTTTTTCTATAGTACTTATATGTTTTAAAGCTTAGCCAAGCAAATTAAAATACCCTCTAAATATAAAAGTTAATTGTTAATAAAATGTTTGTTAGGGTAGCCAAATAAAAAAAAGGTATTAAAAATACTGTTTTGTATTTTCAGTCATGGCCTCTTCTATAAAAGGAACATTTATGGAAATTGCTAATTTGGAAAAAAAGTTGGGTAATTTTCTCAAAAACTAACTAATATAGAAAAAAAACTAATTACACCACAATATTCAACAAAAGAAACTACACAATAATACAACTTTAATAGTAAACGAGTTAAAAAATATTTCAAAAATGAGCAATTTTCGAAAATCACCCTGTAGCTCCGAGATGGATAGCAATAGCCATGAACTGTTTTCACTAAAATTTTTTTTTTTTTAAAGAAATCGGGAGTCCTTTATTAGATTTATGATATTCCTTTAAAAAGGTGTTCACAATCAAATGGGCATCCAATACCTAAAATTTCAGTTAAAGCAACGTAAAGTTAATTTTCAATAACAATGTTTATTTTAATACTTTCCCATATGTACATAAAACTTAATTAGTAGTTATCATTTGATTTTATTTCACATTTCTGTATTTTTTGAGGTTTTCGTATAAGACAAAAATATAACTTAAGTCGAATTTGTTTTTTAAGAAAATAAATAATATTTTCAATGGACGACCTTTGTAGACATTTAAAAATTTAGTTTATTTATGCTATTTTTAATCTTATTCGTGGACATACTAAAAAAAGTAACTAAGGAATAAAAAATCAACATGCTGTAGCAACTAAACGACACAAAGAAGCTGATTGCAGTTTTCACGAGTAAAAATTTGAGGACCACAAATGGGGGTTGGTTTTGGTTTAAAACATACACAAACATGTGTTTTCTATAAAATAAAAAAGCTTGGAATTTTTCCCACCCTGTACAGAGTGTTGGTTTTATTCTAATTTTGTGTGTTATAAAGCTAATGAAAACTGGTTTCAAAAAACTTTTAAAAATATTTGGTATTTGTGTCCCTTTTAATGTTTATGTTCAATAATTAAAAATATAAATGGCAGCATTGCTACTTCCAACTTTTCCCAAGAATCAAAATTTATTTAAATAAACTAATTACACTTATTACTACCATTTAAAAAGTGAAATACCTGAAAGTAGTGCTTTACATAAGGTTCATCTAATCCTCCAACCTCAAATCTGCTATTTACCAAATCGGATAAAGAGTTTAAACTGGACGTGGTTCGTAAAAGAACCAAAATACTTGCAGAGTATGCAACGTAAATAAACATAAACAGAAAAAACAAAAACAATAGCAACATTCTTCCGGATATTTTAAGTGATTCTACACATGTACCTTAAAATTAATAAAAATAAATTAACAAAAAAAAAATAAACCAACGAATAAAAAAATTGTTAATTGGTCTATTCAGTTAACATCATAAAATGTAAAACAAAAATATTCATAGCTATGGAGTAAGTGTAAGATATTTCGGAAAATTACTAATCTTTTGTAAAATCATACTAATTATTATAAGTAATTTATATAACAAGTGCATAAAGTGATACTGTTTTTACGAATGGGAAGTTTGACAGCACGAACCGTTAGGCGAATGCGACAATCCCATAAGTAAAAAAGACACCTTATGCATACGACCGTATAAAAATTTCCCAAATTACCTTACCTAGTTTATACATGTTTTTTTAATTAAACTTATTAATTTAAATTTTTGCAGCACAGCCATTATATTGCAACAAGAAAAGATAGCCGTAGATTGTATGTACTTACTTTTGTATAAATATTACTCGTTTCTCTAAATCCCACGATATATTACACATTACATTTATGCGACATTTCGAACTGAAAAACCATCATCATTCACTATTTATAACGATTTTTCCCCAAACGTTTAAGGAATTTTCCGTTTGCAGATAAGTTTGCATCCATTTTTTTATGACAGGCTACAATAAAGTTGATAGAGGCTTTTGATTAAATTAAATGCTTTATTTTTTTACCCATAAGTAAATGTATGTAAATTACATAAATTCCTGTAGCTTGTTAGTTAAATTATAAATAAATAAATAAAAGGAATTAAAATGAGTAGTTATGCAAAAAATGGATTCATACTTATCCTCTAACGGAAATTTCCAAAACTGTTTGGCATAAAAACTTAATCTTTAATGAAAAATAGTTGATAATGTTGTTTTGGTTTAAAACGTCGCACAAAGGTAAAGTGTGATATATCGTTGAATTTAGAATTAAAATATAAGTTTATTAAGTTTAAAACCAAATGTTTCGCCTATGTGAAAAAACAAAGTTGATAATGGTGGCTAAAAGACAAAACGTCGGATCCGAAATTTAGTGACATTATTTCAGAGAAAAGAAAAAGCCATGGTAATGTGTCGTTTGTTAAAAATATCTCTTTAAATAAACCGAGGAAAAAATAAAAACTGTTTCGCAAAATTTCGGGTTTTTCCGGATAATTTCGAAAAGGTTGCGAATTTTTAAAATTTTAAAACGGATTTTGCATAATTTTTTTTATGCAGGGTGATTTTATCCTATAATAAAGTTAAAAACTATTGCCAAGAACAAACAGTGACTAATAATTAGCCAAATATTTTTAGTTCGGGAGAATATTCTAAATAATAAAAAACATGCGTAAATTCTGGAGACATATATTAAACAATAATGAAACAAGTGTAGTTAACTGGTTTTTGTTAGAAAATAATTAGCTAAATTTATGTTAAATTAACCTATAAACAAGGTATAATGATTTGAGTTATGTCTTTTAGTGCTTTACCATTAGCTGGGGTTGGTATGAAAGTTTATTTTTAGGCAATTATAATTAAAATTATGACTTTATTATTAAACCAAATTATTTGACACAAAAAATATTTTTTATGTTTATGCGTATAGGCTTAAAATTACACTTTATAACTATGACACTGGACAGTAAGGGTAATATAATAGCACTTCCTTAAGTATATGTTACTTACCCTGTTGGCAAAGTGCCTCCAAAGACAAAAGAAACATGTCGCTTACATTAACATTATGTAAAGTTGTCTTTGGTTTGTTTCTCTAAAATAAGTAAAAAAAAATATTATAAAGTTTTTTTTTTTAAGTTAAAACTTTTTAAATAAGCATATTACATTATTGCTTGACCCTCGAATGATTAAATCGTTTATGTTTATGGTACAAAGATTAAATGTTCTTAAAATAAGGTTTTTGCAATTGCAATTTCTTCTTAATTTTAAATATGCATCCTTATTAGTATTTGTCTTTTCTATTTACAAAATTTATTTATGTGTTTATTTATTTAAAAATATGGTTTCATTTCCTTAATGCATATTATTCTTTATTAAAACATATTTTTCTCCTAAGTCAAAATTAAATACTTTTAACCTATGTTGTCTTTAAAATAAACGATTAGAAGTAAAATAAACTCTTAAAATTTCCACGAATCTCCTAGCAGGTAAACATTTACGTAGTCATAGTCCTGTGGCAAAAATGTATTTCATGTGTGTCGTGTAAATTGGTTTTAAATATATATATATATATATATATATATATATATATATATATATATATATATATATATATATGTATATATACTAATTAAATGGTTATTTAAGATGTCTTAGAATATTTGAGCAATCTTGCAAAATCAAATAAAACACACTGAGAAGTAAAAAAATTACAAATAAAAATTTCAGGATCTCTGATGGGTGCCAGCTTAAAAAGAAATTTAATTGGAAATAGGAAATCTTGTAGCACATTATTTTAAAGCTCCTGGGGAGTACTTTTTAACTCTAGGATATAAAGCCAATACATTTACCGCTACCAAATGGCGGTACTTTAAAAATCACCCAAGTACCTAATTTGGATGCTCGTATTTTCAAAACTAATAAAGGTGGATAAACTTAATTTAGTATTTTCTAAAAGCTCTTTTAATAGTAATACTGCTTATACAGGGTGGGACAACAAAGAGAGGACGATGATTTACTATGTTTACATTTTGGCGTTCTTTGTCTTATATGTACCTGTTTCTAGACCTACTTTTCACGTATTGCCTATAAACCTTTTGACATGGCTGAACGTATATATTTTTTAATAAAATATTATTAATCTATGTTGTGGCCCAAGAACAGAAATCATAGAGAACCGACCGTAGCATTCCACGCAAAAAAAAAATAAGTGGAAGAACACTTGTCCACTGTCAACGCATTACAAGGGAACTTTAGAATGGTCGATGAATACGGGTCCGGTGTCAAAAGTTTATTATGAAGAATATGATTGCCTTAGGTATCTTTTAGAGTCCTTAATTTGGAAGGGTGTTTTAAACATCTAGACTGATTTGTTAATTACAGTTTACTGATGTTTTTGTGTAATTTAAAGGTTATTACTTTAAGGAAAAATCAGTATGTTCAGTGGCGGCGAGTACGTGGCTGCACGGGAGCCAATGCACCCAAAGAAATGAAATATATGGTGAAAAATTTTGTACCTCAAAACAAAAAAATGTGGTTTTTATGTTGATGGGAACCTTTTTTGCTCCTTAAATATTTATTTGGGGAATATTACTTAGAATGTGAAAACCTTTTTTTTTGTGCCCTTCAAAAATTTTTGCTTGGCGCCGACACTCATATGGAAACTCAAAACCCGCCGCGCCTAAGTATGTTTCACTTTCCAAGATACTCAAAATGGTAACAAATACCTACACTTGCAATTATATTATTGGCTTATTTGTGTTATTGTTTTAATGCTTACTATTTATTTTAATATAAATTATTAACAAAATACCGGTTAAAGATGTTGGTTTTTACTTTAAACTATGTACATTTTTAAAATAAAAAGATTTTTTGACGTTATTTTTCTAAAAAGACCTTTAACGGAATTTTGTATAAGTTACATATACTTGTCGTGCCAACTTGACAAGTTTAAACTGACTTCCAGTGTGTTAAACATTAGCAGTAAAGATGAGAAAGAATGCCTGTATGTACACATTCCGTATATGATGATGCATCGTGGTCGCCTAATTGTTGCCCTATGATATTAATCTATTTTAAACGGATTAAAATTAATAAAGATTTATTTATTTTCAATGGATGTTTACATTTTATATTAATTATTGTGGAATTCTTAAATAATTTTTGCGTCTACAATTTGCTAGGTTAATTACATAACCTTAAAAAACATTGTTTATCATAGTGCTAAAATATGTCTAAACAAATACAATATAGGGTACAATAAAAAAATGTTCTACAAACTTATGTATATACTGTTAATTTTACGACAATATTTAAAAAAGATTTACCAAAAAACTACTAATGGATAATGTAGTACTCACAACAAAGAAATATAGAGAAACATTAGTAACACTCGACACGAAAAAATTGGGTGACTTCTACAAACCACCTATTGAATTTATAATTTTGTCTCAAATCAATATTAATATTAAGCGTATTTAATAATCTTTAATTATTTGATTAAATGCTTTTTTAAAAAACCTTTCTTGAAATACCGAGCTAAATAGTTTGACATAAAGTACTGAAAAAACAAAAGTAAATAAATTCAATTTTTCCATGGTTTAAAATTAACCGATTTAGTTTTACCTTGTAGATACAAATTGAAGAAACAAATGTTTAAGGAAAAACGTGTCAAAAAATGACATCGCATGTATCATTGTGTTTAGAATGTCCTATGCTATCAAAATAGATAAAATATACCTGTAATAAATTTGAGGAAGCAGGCATTTCCGGGTTAACCGAAAGTGTTGGAAAACAAATCAATAGATCCATTAAAGCCTATTTATGTCAAATATTGATATACCAAATTTCCTTTTTTATTTTAAAAGGTAAAAAGGTTGTTTTACCACCTTTGAGAAAAACTCGGTATTGTACAGGGTGTCCCATTTTGGTTGTCCCTTATGGGAAACTTGGAAACCATAAGAGATATTAAAAATCTGATACCCCATCCTCGAGCTCTTTTTGGAGAAAACATTTATGGTAAAAACAGATCATCGCTATCGCGAAGCGTTTCAGAGATACAGGGTGATTCTCGATTTTTTCACTTTTTGAAAAGGCCCTGTAGCTTTGTTGTTATTACAGATACGAGAAAACTAATTGCACATTATAAAGACACTTTTTCCGTAGAATCCAGTGGCGTAGCCAAAAAATTTTTTAGCTGTCATTTTTGACATATGACCCAAACAAGTTTTTTTTTATTAGGGACACCCTATAAATGATTAGGTAATTAAATTGCTTGTTTTTTTCTGATTAAAATAATATATCATAGTAGGTGGTTTAATAAATTTTTTACGTCAAATATTGGAAAAATTATGATTTTAAAGACGCATTTTTTTATTTTAAAATTTAAAAATTTCCTACCACTTTATTTATAAATATATAAGTATGAAATTTTGGTAAATAATATATATGATGTAGAAGATTATTAATACGCATAATAAAATGATACACGGTGTCTCAAAAAATTAAAATATTTTTTTATTTTAAAATTTAAAAATTTCCTACAATTTTATTTATGAATATATAAGGATGGTGGATAATATATATGATAAGGAAGAATATTATTATATATATATAAATGATACAGTGTGTCCCAAAAAATTAAAAATCATTATTTTTATGTTAAAATTTAAAAATTCATAGCCTCCTTATTTATGAATTTGAAGCAAAAAATTTTGGTACTGTATTAGTATGATAATGTTGTATAAAAAATAAAAATCAAAGTTATACAGGGTGTGTCAAAAATTTTTCGATTTTTTTTTTTGGACTTAAATTTTTTTTGTTTTTTTTTTTTTGCTCTATTGGTAAAGTTGACATGGAGAATTCATAAAAAATAAAAAAATAAAAACTCAAAAATTAAAAAAACTTGATAAATTTTTAAGTTTAATTAATATAACTTGTTTATTATTGTTGTTGTAAACTAATTTTTTGTTTTTTTTCTACGGAAATGTCTCCTGAGCTAAGGGATGACAGATTCCTTTTAAAACAAAAATATAAAACAATTTAAAAACAGATAGAAGCCGCAATGCGTCTTTAAAATCATAATTTTTCCAATATTTGACGTAAAAAATTTATTAAACCACCTACTATGATATATTATTTTAATCAGAAAAAAACAAGCAATTTAATAACCTAATCATTTATAGGGTGTCCCAAATAAAAAAAACATGTTTGGGTCATATGTCAAAAATGACAGCTCAAAAAATTTTTTGGCTACGCCACTGGATTCTACGGAAAAAAGTGTCTTTATAATGTGCAATTAGTTTTCTCGTATCTGTAATAACAACAAAGCTACAGGATCTTTTCAAAAGTGAAAAAATCGAGAATCACCCTGTATCTCTGAAACGCTTTGCGATAGCGATGATCTGTTTTTACCATGAATGTTTTCTCCAAAAAGAGCTCGCGGATGGGGTATCGGATTTTTAATATCTCTTATGGTTTCCAAGTTTCCCATAAGGGACAACCAAAATGGGACACCCTGTACAAATGAAATGAGGAAATATGAATAATTATAATTTTCGTTTTAATTTGTGATAGGGTACTTTTGCTTTAAAACTATTTATAATCAAAAAATATTTTTAACAGTGTAGGGCGCTTTACTAGGCCATCGACATTTTTCTCAGTGTATTAACGCTAGAAGTCTGGTCCAGTGTCAATACGAGGCGTTTGAGGTCACAAAATTGTGTACCCGCTACTTCAATGGTGCCGACGCGACGGCGACGGTTACTGACGCTTCTGTATGGTTTTTATTCTGGGGTTGTGACTATATTTAAAATATTTTGTATTGCTTATGAAAATTATTTAAAAAAATATAAATAAAAAAAACAGTTTATAGGTCTGCCTGCTTATTTTTAAAGCAAAATTTCCGATATGCCTGTCAGGCCAAACATTTTTAATGGTAAGCTCTTTTTACATTTGTTCTATCGGTTTAAAAGTATTTGTAATATTTTTATAAAAATCTTTAAACTTGTTTTTTAAATATTTACTTCAACTTTGCAATAAAGAAACAATAATTTAAAGTTTGTTTTCTTTAGTTGTGCACATGTATTTTTATTATTTTTTAATTTGTTTTTGAGAAACTTTTAGTCGTAAAGTTCTAGTGTAAATAGTATATTTAAAATAATGTTGACCAGCCATAAACCTAAGTAAACCATAATTTAACATTTTTGTTAAAAAAAATTTGGAATATACCAAAATTGGTTGACTGTATAGATACTTATATTATACATATACATTTCTTGTGTAGAAAAAGTAAATACATGCCTGAAAATGTGTTTTTCTTGCTTCACCTTACCTGGCATTTAGAATTATTCCGTATCTCGAACTTTAATGTCACATACAAACTTCCCATAAACAATATAGTAATTAGTAAAGTGGCAATCCATACTGATTCCGACAATGTAAGTACATAAATATTCCTGACGTAGCTAAGCGCTGGTTTTTTAAGGAAAATTTTTAAACCCCACAAGCGTATGGGAGCAATGGGTTGAAATAATTTATTTCTTTCCGGAGTTAAATACAACGATGCTAAAACCAGTAAAATTTATTACTTAATAATTTAAACTAAGGAAATATACATTATATCTGTTAAAGATAAAAAAAACAATTTAATTATCTTAATTAGTAAATACAGGACGATCTTTCCGCGCCTAAAGCGATACCACCACACACATCCTTTAATGAACCTGTAAGTTTTTAGTTCTGGGTGGGCAAGTCACTTTTTCTTGTTTCGCTAGTAGTAGTAAAATTTTCCGAAGGTAAAATACCTCTTCATTCGGAGCTCTGAGCGATAGGTGCAACCAGCGAAAAATTTAATTTCTTTTGCAAATATATGTTGGCTTAACATGACCAACCTAAACTTCGTTTACCATTACTTAGCCACCTCCTTTTTTCAGGCTACGAACCTATTTTGTAATTTCATCTTCATGGTGGTGTATTTGCTTACGTTCGTAACGATCCGGCTTCTGCTCGAGTCTTCAATCCAGAATCGGATACGCTTAATTATTTTGCTTAAACTTTTCTCTACTACTAAGTTCATCTGCTGTTTGTACCGGTCCTCATCTAACAATTTCTGTGTTCAATTCTTCAACTTCCTTTCAACAAACATAAATAATATTCAGGGTCGCCAAGAGCCGTGTAGGGCCCTGGTACGGACAAAAATTTCGGACCCTCTTAGTGGTAAAATAAAAAAATATAATAGAAGCAATTCGTACCTTAAGCAAAATATTTTTAGGGCTTAAAGTAAAAAAAAAGCCGGGCTACCCGTAAATTATTTAATTTAAGAAAAAATTATAAGTATACAGGCTATTACAAATTCGAGAAAGACCATTAGGATCTCGGAAACAGTAAAAGATACAGGGTTGGTTAAATTGGGAAAAAGTTGCGCATTTTTATGCTTAACAATATTCTGTTTTAAAAATTTGAAAATAGCTGCTGTTCCGAAATTATCCAAAAAAAACAAAATTTTGCCGAACAGTTTTTATTTTTTCTCAATTTATGTCAAAAAATATTTTAAAACAAATTACACATTAACATTGCCACTTTTTCTGTTCTATAAAGTGATGCAACTAAATTTCAGATTCGACGATTCGTATTTCAGCTACCATCATCAACATTGTTTTTCTAATAATGGGCGGAATATTTAGTTTTAATCCTAATTAACTCATATTTTGCTTCTAAATTCACCTGCAAAAACTTGTGTGTCTAGATCACCTGTTTATTCTTCCTAAGAAAAAATTACTAAAAGATCCTTGGAAAATTGAAGAAAAACATTGTGGGCTGTAAATTCCATGAACCTGTCTATAAGATTATATTAATATATCAAATTATACCCATTATAAAAATTTCCAAACCAATCAATTTATTATTGCATTGAAGCGCCAACAATATCGTCCGATTCATTGAATCCTGTAAATGTTTCTATTGCAAAAAAAAAAATCATCAAATACTCATATTTTACTTACAAGCCACCAAGTTTTGCAGAGCGAAAATCCATTTACCCTCTTAACGTCACATTTAAGAATAACTAGCATAAATACAATATATCTATAGCCACGCCAGCAATTTAAAAGCTCCGATTTTTCTTTTGAGCCAGAAAGTTTTTTTCGTCTAATTTAAACACTTGGTATGCGCCACTGATCTGGATGGATTGCCAATATTATCATCTGCGTGAAGTTAAGTTTTATGAACAAAAAACGGGTTTGTACGCTCGGGTACCAGTCATTACCGAATGTTTACGCGCTGGCGCCGAACAGACTATTCTTATTATCAAGTATAATTTATAAACGAATTGTCTAAGTTTTCTGTTCGGAGTGCACAGACACAAATTATACAGGGTGTAAATAAACTAATATTTATTATTAGCTACCTCGAAGTGCAAGTTAATCGCTCATTTTAAATGGAACACACTGTATATTACTCCATTTTTGGATTTTGGGAATAAAAAAATCTTAAGTTTCTTTAGTAATTCTAATGTCAAAAATGTAACCTTTTAAGATTTTTGGAATTCTTAAATAATTTACTTTATTCAAATGTAATTCCCTGTATATTTTTCAAAAGTCCTAAAATTGAATAATTTTTCATTAAAAAAAACAACATAAAAGGTTGTTTAAAAAATAATGGAATTATTGGCATTTAAAAACTATACTTGCTTTGTTGCCGTATAATATTTTTAAACGCCATGAGGTCAATTATATGAAGGTCAATGAATCCGTTGTTAAATTTTAAGTTTTTGGAAAATATACAGGGTGTTCCATTTAACATAAAAAGGGACCCTATAACAAAAATTTAGTTTTGTTTTTTTAAATAAATTATTCAAAAACCTAATTTTCTTAAAAACTTACATATTTGAAATAGGAATTACAAAAGAAACTCGCCCTATTTTTATTCTTTAAATCCAAAAATGGAATATTATACAGGGTGTTCCATTTAAAACAAGTGATTAATTTACACTTTAAGGTACTAATAATAAATATTAATTTCGGGACACCTTGTATAATTTTTGGCAAAAAAGATAATGTAGGTGATGGCACAGTTTATTTTCTATCAATATAACATATTATCAGAGTTAAACCTAAGTAAAGTAGGATATATTAAAATTTTGTTTTTGTCATGGGTTTTTTTTTCAAAATCCTAAATACACTGAACCACATTATTAACGCACAATCTAAAATTTACCATAGTTTTGTAGTTATATATATTTTGGACCTATAGTCCGAATAAAATAAAACTTGTAAATTAAAGGCTTGCTTTCTCAAAATCTTATTATGATGTTTATCTTGTAAAAATCTACATTTTTATATTAATAACTACAATACATGCTTTTTCTCGAAAATTCGGTATACCCTGTAGACATTACTAGCATTTGGTATTTAACATCAGACTTTAGTTCCATGTCTCCTTTACATTTTCCTTCTTGATTTATTGTTCTATACTTGTTATTTAATTAAGATTTATCATTTTATAACTTAATATGTTTCCATTACTAAATTACTTTATTCATCGACACTTTTGAAAACAAAAACATTGTAGTCTTTGGAAAGTCAGAAATTAAAGCTAAGTGTCGACTGTAGGTAAATGTCAACTGCCAAAGTGTGGTTCTTTAAACAGCAAGAGGTACTTCAATTAGTGTATTCCTTTTACCTTGTAGAATCGTTCTGTACCGTTCTCTGAACTGTTAATAGTGTCAAGAACGGTTCTACAACATGAAAAAATGTCAAAAAATTGTAAAGGAACACTTATGGTGTCGTTCCGGGCGGTACCGGAGCATAAAAGGAATACAGCAAATGATGTTTTATCCGAGTACGTTGTTCCTTTCGCTCCTTATATGGGCAATAATTTTTTGTTAATGCACGATAATGCAATACCTTATATAGCACATATTGTTAACGAATATTTACATGAGGTAAATATTGAAACCATGAATTGGCCTCCACATAGTCCAGATCTTAAGATAGAGCATCTGTGGAATATCGTGGGTAGAAGACTAAGACAACAGCAGCCCCTTTCAGTCTCTTTTAATGAAATTAAAAAAATAGATAACGACCTTTGGAATCAGATTGTTTAGCAACAAATTACAAATTTAATTTTCAGTATGCCCCACCGATGTGAAGCACTGTAGTAAGAAGTAAGGGTGGCAAGATACTCTATTAATTTTAACTAACTATGTTAATTTAATAATTAATTTATCTTATTATAAATAATATTTAAATAATGTTATTAAAAACATGTTAAAATAAAAAACGGTATATCCTATTAACTAAAAACATAAAACAATAAATTAAAAACGCAAACGTAAAGGAAACCTGAGACAGAGTCTGATGATAATTGCGATATGTTACGATTGCTAGTAATGCCCACAGGGTGTTGTGAATTTTCGTAGAAAAACATATAGTTTTTAATACACCAGGTAAAACATGAAAATTTAAACAAAAATTTGGATCATAATAAAATTCTTAGAAAGTAAGCCTTTAATTCAAAAAATGTCTAAGTTAAATCAAACCGTAGGTTCGAAAAATAGAGAACAACAAGAATAGGGCAAATTTTTGGTTGTGCGTTAATATTGTGGTTCAGTGTATTTTAAAAACCTTTTATTTTTGGTATAGGGATCGCTGATAAAACTTAAATTATTTTTATGTCCCCAATCAAAAATTAAACCAATGTACAGGGTGTTCCATTAAAAAAAAACATAAGTTTGATATAGATCTTTTTTGAAGCACCCTCTATAATTCCTTATAATTTTAAATTATGCTCCAAATATACCTACATATTCCTGTAAAAAAAATATGTTAAAAAAATAATATCGTTTTTGCATTAGAGACCAAGGCGTTTGTGGTGCGCCACCCTGTATATCAAAAGACAATTGCTTTAAGGTTTTTATTAAAAAAAAAAACATTTATTTAACTGACTTAAAAAAATATTTTATTTTTAATTTTTTTCTAAAAACTAGTGTCAATGGAGAAAAAAATATTGTTCTTTTTTAATAACTTTTTTTTGCTATTTAACTAGGTAGTTTTAAAAATATGTTTTTAATTTTCAAATAAATAGAGGGTTTAGCATTATAATTTAAAAATAGTTATTTACCTTACAAGTGCGGAAAGTGATACTTTTTCGCACGCGTTGGCAGTTACAGGGTAAGACGTCAAGGGTGGAAAAGACACTTTCCGTACGTGTTAGGTACAACATTTTTCCTACGAGTATGTGGAAAAAGTCAAACCAGACAACCATTAGATAATATTTATTTTTACCAATACTACTTATTATTATTAACAACATTAATCGTAAAAGACAGCATTTTTCAAATGAGTCGCAGAGGCAAGTTGTTGTGGGTAAGTTGCGGAGTTGGAGATTGGCGTTGAGGTGCAATTGAACAGGTCATCGTTACAGGTACCAGGTACATTGTTGTTTGCTAGAAGACGGTACAATGGTAGATGAATTTTGGGATAATATTTTCTTTAATAAGTCCGTCTTAAAACTTGTAGAGCTTTCTAGGTAACTTTCTGCAACAGACGATGAATTCCAACCTCCTAGTCTGTTAATATCCGGTATGCCTTCACCAGAATCAGCTAACATTGTAGCTGAGAAACGGCAAAAGCGATGTCCTGTGTAAAGTTTTGGGAATCAGATTTAGGGCAGCCAATTTTAAAATACTCCTTTAAAACAAAATATGCCGAAATGTTTTATGTTTTAGGCTATTTATTAGTGAAAGGAGTTCGTACAGTTCATCACTGTTCACGTTTTGTGCCTATCTTCATAGTGTTTATGTCTTGGCGATGTTGCCGTTATTACGATTACTTTAAGGAAAACGGCGTATGTGTTTTCAACTTTACGCATCCGAGCTGTATATGGTGTTGATCTCTTCGCTTAAGATTCGTTCAATTGAATATCCACTTTTATATTCCTCCTTATTTTTGTAGAATTGTGTGCAAAAAGAAAGGAGAATATAGTGAAATAAGGTTAGTTTTGGTGCCCTTTGAGCACCTTGCTGTACGCCCAATACTAACAAAAATTCTTATCTGCAATTTGTATGCAAGAAAGAAAGATACTACAGTAAAAAGCACAAACATGTGTGCAAAACTGTCACATTTGAATGGTCAGATGAGTTCTGGTTAGTTTAATTTTTTTTTTTATTCGCTTTAAGGAACCTAAAATTCAGAATAATTTAAAAAATATTCGCACAATCTGACAACGCCGTTTGTGTCTCTCATAAAATTTTAAAGATATCAACAAGTTTCGATAATTAGACGCAACAAAAACGTTTATTTTAGCTGCTTTTAAAATAAAAAGTTTCGCGAAATATGCCATAAAAACTTCTTCTTTCATACTTTTGGTTTTTTTTTGCCACACCAGCTTGTAAATGCTGTATATTCATTCTCGTACCTGTGCCTCGACTTGGACGGCAACAAATCTAAATTTGCCATTTCGGTTACTTTGAGAATGGATTCGGGTAATTCCCCGTCAAAAACTCCATGGGAAACGTTTCTTATTCAAAATCGACGATACTGATCAGAATTGTCGATGACTTTGATCTTTTATAATATGGACACCGGCACCGGTCAAAACTAAAAGTCTGACAAGCAAGAATATATACCAGTATGTTTGAAACAATGTTTTTAAAACAATATTAATTTTTAATAAATATTTCGTTGATTTTACACCTAGTTTGTACAAATAAAAGAATTCTATGCCAATAATAGAATTATACTTAGTCAAACTTCAGAATTAAAAACATTTTAAGTACCTGTTTAAGTAGGAAATTTGCAAGAGTTTACTTTTCCGCACAAGTGCGAAAAAGTAGTTTTTTTGCACCAGTGCGAAAAAGTGACACTTTCCAAACTAAATTGCGTGCGAAAAAGTGCTGCTTTTCACACGCTAGTAGAAAAAGTATTTTTAAAGTAACAACATGAAAAAGTACCTAAATAAAAAAATATATTTTTTTATAAACCTAAATTTCATAAAAGATACATACATGATAAATCAATTTTTCCGTCATACAGATCTATTATTAATCCCTCTCCATTAATTTTTCCACTTGATTTGTTAAGTGTTCCATATCCATGAATGTCATGAACTTTAATGTTTATTGTGGCATTAACACTTTGAAGTAAAGTATATAAAATGGGCATTTCCTGGGCAAAAAAACTTCAGACGTTCTTCTAAAATAAAACAATAAAATATTTGTTATATAAATAAAATACAGTGCATTTCAATTAAAACGAGACACCCAGTTTTCTGTTATTAAGGTTTTTTTTTTTTTCACCCTTTCGGGGTCATCCCACCCAGGTCCGACGACCGCCCCCTAGGTGGTGCACTGCAGCCTGAAGGCTTATTGTACCTTGACCCCTACTCCTTCTCATTCACACCCCATTCATTCCATAACTTGGATGGTTGTTGCTCGGTCCGCATCCCCAAGCAGAACCCCGTGTGCCGCTGCCCGAAACACCGCTGTCGCCGGACACCCATCCAAATTATGGGCGCGCATTCCACTGCTTAACTCCGGAGATCGACGCTCGCCGATACAACCGAAGCCGCCACAAGCGCGCTGTTATTAAGGTACTTAAGGAATTAAAAAATTCTCTTTAACGGGCTTAAAATGTGTTTCGTAGTTAAAAAAACTTTAAATAACAGTGTCCTCGCCGGTGGCTTATTCCTCTAACATTCTGATAGGTATATACAGTGTATTTCTTTAATGTTATATTTTAAACGGCTATAAATACCATATTTCAGAGTGAATTTAAAAATGAAAATTTTAAGATGGCTGCTGGCCGAAATCTTAAGAAAAAATAATAATAAAAGGGAAGTGTTCTGACACATTATTTCAAGTCTCCTAAAAAGTACTTTATAATTCTAGAATATTAGGTGTGTATACAGGGTGTCCAAGAATATGTGGGCAGTCTCTCGGATTCATATAGAACATAATATGACAAGTTCTTATAATTTTTTAATAAAGCCCCTCTTTACAAAGATATGTGCTTTTAGAGAACGCCGCTGGAAATCAGTTTTTCTAAAATACCTTTTTAGTACTTGGTATAATAAAATATTTTTTTATATGTCAAATACAAGTAAGGAATCTTTAAAATGGTATCCTTGTAGAACATTTGCCCTCATTAGTTCGCCAGGGGCGGACTACCCCTTACAGAATTGTGGTAACTATTTTTATACCCTGTATAATAAAAAATGTAATATGTATTTTTGGGTAACCTAAATCCTTAGCTAAAAACAGTTAGGTACTCCTGTTAATTGTCGATAAATTAAACCATTTTCGAGAAAAACAAGATTTTATTCAGTAGGGACATCTAAAAACAATAGGCAATTCTGTTGAAAACAGTACTAAAAAACTTTTTTTTTTAATTTTTATTTCTTTGAAAACAAAAATAATGTTGCAGTGTTGTAAAGGGCTCCATAATCTTCTATAATAAAAGCTAAAGAATGCATTAAATAAGAGGGAGCCTATGTCAAACCGACAAACAAAATTATTAAATAACATCCTAACATATTGTTGTTTTTTTCGAAAACGCTTCACTTTATCGATTTTGGACAAGAGTACCTTTTTTAGCTAGGGTTTAAGCTTTTAGGAAATGATATTTTTATTCCTGATTTATACACGGTGTAAAAATAATTGATACTATTGTGTAAGGGTTAGTCCGCCCCTGGCGAACTAAGAATGAAAAATGTTTTTAAAAGGATACCATTTTAAGTCCTAGCTGGTATATTTTTACATAAAAAAAAATATTTTATTATACCAAGTGATATAAAAGTTATTTAAGAAAAACCGATTTTCGGTGACGTCCTTTAAAGGCACATATCTCTGTAAAGAGAGACTTTAGGAAAATATTTTTTATGAACTTGTCACATTATTATTATGTAATCTATATGAATCCGAAAGATTGCTTACATATTCTTAGGCGCCCTTTGTAGTAGATACAAAATGACGGTACTTTAAAAATTATCTAAATACCTGGTTTATGGTGCCGATACGAAGAAAGATGCACTTATTTTGGTATTTTGTTAAATCCTTTTAAAATACTTTATTTAATTGTCAACATAATAATATTATACAGGGTAAAACAAAAAGTAAATGTGCAGGGCAGACATTCTTTATTTATTTTCTCTGTCTTTTAAATATTAACCTACCAATAGCATCGTAAACTAGATATACAGGGATATTTTTAAGTTGATACTTTTAACACTGTATAAAATGCAAGAAATTTAGAAAATTTATAAAAATAAAATTATGCTTTAAAATGTTTTCTTGTCGAGATACAAGGTGTTAAAGTTAAAAAAAAAGTGCTTTATTTATAATATTTTTGCTACTATTATAGATATTTCCATAAAATTTCGTACGACAAACGGTTTTTGTTTAAAAAATTAAAAATCATTTTGATGCATGGCAAAAACACAAAAAATCTGATATAGTGTTTTGTATTTAAAATTCGTTTTTGTTAAATTTGTAATAAAGTAAGATTAAATTAAAAATAACTACCTTACTAAAATTTAATATGTCATTTTAATAATTCTACTATATTACACAGTTAACACGTTAACTTATAAATAAAATACCATATTAGTTTTTAGCTATTTTCCCAAGCATCAAAATTTATTTTTTTTAAATGAAAACCGTTTGTCGTACAGAAAAATATTAAGAAACCAAATTAAGCTTAGAGGAAATGAGTGCTTTAAAAATAATATTGATTAAGAAAAGCAGTGGCGTACTATTTTTTTTCTTTAAAGAAGATCATTACAATTTGTTCGAACGCCAGTGGTATTTTTTTCAACATTTACAGCAAAAATTTTAACGTAATGGTCATAATAAGTGGACTAAATTTTAAGCAAATATCTGAACTGGTAGAAAAGTTATGATGAAAGAGGTTTTTGTGTGTGTATGTAAAATCATGCACATAGTAT
Organism: Listronotus bonariensis; assembly: GCA_014170235.1. Classification (NCBI taxonomy): domain Eukaryota; kingdom Metazoa; phylum Arthropoda; class Insecta; order Coleoptera; family Curculionidae; genus Listronotus; species Listronotus bonariensis. The sequence goes on from JACEGR010003409.1 coordinate 30,814, forward strand.
ACCTATATGCGAAAAATTTAGTATTGATTATATTCTAAAGTTTTTGACAAAACTGTCGGAAAAGCTGCATTTAGATTGTATGCACAAAGCGGCATGACTAACTATGTAATTAAAATGTAAAAACCCAAGGTGCTTTATAAAACTATAAAGAAATAAAAAATTTTACTTACCAAAAATGTCACAGTTGCCATATTATTGCAATGGCATAGCATTTTCGCTGTCGTCAGTTTTATCTTGATTAACTTGATTGTCATTTTACTTACAGATATAAGAAATAATTGGCAATAAGTGCAGCGACAAACAAATGATAATTAGTCCACACCGCAAGAAAAAACTTCTATTAGTTTGTCTACCGCTAATGGACATACGGCATGGAAAAAGTCTAAGGAATTTTTATCATTTAATCAACATAACACAGAATGTATTTAGATTTTTATTTTGGCATAGCATTGTGAAGGTAAACAGGGTTATTTTTAAGTTAATACTTTCCTTTTAATACTATATAAAATGCAAGATTATGTTTTAAATAAAATAATGCCCGAATATGCTTTCTTTTTGAGATACCAGGTGTTAAAATTTAAAAAAAAACTGTTTCATCATAACTTTTCTACCAGTTCAGATATTTGCTTAAAATTTGGTACATTTATTATGACCATTACGTTAAAATTTATGCTGTAAATGTTGAAAAAAAATACCATTGGCGTTCGAATAAAATTTGTATTGATCTTTAAAGAAAAAATTATTATGCCACTGCTTTTTCTTCGAATCAATATTATTTTTAAAGCACTCGTTTCCTCTAAACTTAATTTGGTTTCTTAATATTTTTTGTCAAGAACTTTAGAATATAATCAATACTAAATTTTTCGCATATAGGTATACTATGTGCATGATTTTACATCAATTTTTTTAATTTATTAATTTTTTGGCTTATTTCTTGCCCAATATATAGCAGTTTTTCTTTATTTGCCAAAACTTTTCAAAAAGGGACAAAATGCACCTAGAGAACTTAAAATACCTTAAAAAACCTTTAAGAAGAATTTAATGAAAGTATGTAACACCACATTAGGTACATTTACCTTTATTACATACGAAAATATGGTCATCATATCATATCAAACATTTTGTTTTTTTTTTAATATAACAACAATATCTTGCAGAAACCCCATATGTTAAATTAAAAAATGACAACATTTTAAAATTAAAAATATTTATATTTTTATGGTATTTATTATAATTTAAATAAAATAATTAAAAAATAATTACAAATGGTAATAGTTTACTAAGCTTAGTACTGTTTACAAACAAAATGTAACAGTTAATGATAAATAGAGTTTTTGGAAGAAACGCCTCAATTGCATCACGCGTAACTTAAATTTAATTCCTTAATTCTGCTAAGCTACATGATTGGTTAGGATATTTTGCTGGGACTTCTCCCTGCCACGCTATGGGAGGCAGATCAGGGGAACGTAAAGGCAAAGCGAGATTATCCGAATTATGTTGCTCTGGATAAGTCATAATTACACAAGCGATATGGAGTCATGCATTATCCTGCGGAAGTCAGCCGTTACTAATACTTTGGACGTATAGTTTAGCAGTTAGCACGGATCATGGATTCTGATTGAGTAGTAGAAGAGATCTACCACCAACGCATATGGCTTCCCATATCATAACATCTACGGTGTATGGAACATGTCCCTTTATGAAAATTAACAATCTTTTTCTTTTTTTAGAAGCCTGCAAACCGGTTGTCGCCCATGGTGCATCTTTAAGCAGAATGGGGATTCATCAAAAAACATTACAAAATTTCATTTTTCAAATCATTGCTCTTTTTTAAATTAACTTAAATATGAATATTGCTTTAGGATAAATTTAAAACTCATCACATCAGTAATATTTAACATATAGTGTGTAAAGGTGTGTCATCACTTAGTAAGATGTTACACGAACTTGTTGCTGATACATGTTGAAAAAACAAGTATACCTTGTTGCTTAAAAAAAAACATGTTGGATAATAGTGTTGAGTAGCAAACCGCGTCCTCACATGCTACTTAACACTGTTATCCACAATGTTATCTAACATGTTTCCAAAATTTTATAAAAAGCAACAAGTTATTTGTTATTTTAACATATATTAGCAACAAGATTTTGTAACATGTTACTAAGTGAGAACACGGCTTTATACATTTTTATTGTAGAATTTAAAAGAGGTAAAATATGTCAAAATAAACAGGTTATTATGCTCATTTAATTTTGCACTTACAACATTATTTGTGAATTACACCATCGATGTATCATGTACAGTGGTGAAGTAATTTCTTATAAAAATAGTGTTAAAACAACTTGTACACAACGCAATTTTCTACTTACGATATGTCGTCAAAATTTGAGTTAAGAGCCTCCCTATTCCTAAATATTACAACACCCAAGTTTATTGGATATTTCCTAAAATCTTTACGTCGATTGGCCAATGAGACATTTGGTAAACCTTTATTAATTCCAGTGTATAAATTCCATGTGCCATATTGTTCTATTACTAGAAATACATTCATATTATTGGTAATATGGTGTTAAAAATTGGGTATCCTTAAAGAATTTAAATTATTGTAACATATACCGTGCATTTATTTAGTGTTCCCCGCTTTCTATTGTTTTGGCGGATTAAATTTAAAAACATCAACTTTAGGATATGAAATTAATGCAATAATACTATATTTTGGAAAGAAATTGACGGATAAAAATTTTAAAATGTCTGCTGGGTGTCATCTTAGGAAAGTAAAATGAAAAAGGGGTAATGTGGCACATCACTTTAAAGCATCTGACGAGTACTTTAAAGTACTTAAGAGTCAGCACTTTTTCACTCGGGGTATAAAACCACTGGGTTAAAACCTCCAGGTAGAAACTATGTTGAAAACTCGTCAAATAACGTTATTTCTCGTTTCCACATCATTTTAAAGCTCCTAACGAGTACTTTATAATCCTAGAATATAAAGTCACTATTTTTACCTACTACAATACGTATATCAGGCATTATTGATGGTCACTCTTCATTTTCATTTAAGCAAATATCTGAACTGGTAGAAAAGTTATGATGAAAGAGGTTTTTGTGTGTGTATGTAAAATCATGCACATAGTATACCTATATGCGAAAAATTTAGTATTGATTATATTCTGAAGTTTTTGACAAAACTGTTGTAAAAGCTTTATTTAGATTGTATTTACAAAGCGGCATGACTAACTATGTAATAAAAATGTAAAAACCCAAGGTGTTTTATAAGACTATAAATAAATAAAAAAAATTTACTTACCAAAAGTGTCACAGTTGTCATATTATTGCAATGGCATAGCATTTTCGCTGTCGTCAGTTTTATCTAGATTAACTTGATTGTCATTTTACTTACAGATATAAGAGATAATTGGCAATAAGTGCAGCGACAAACAAATGATAATTAGTCCACACCGCAAGAAAAAACTTCTATTAGTTTGTCTACCGCTAATGGACATACGGCATGGAAAAAGTCTAAGGAATTTTTATCATTTAATCAACATAACACAGAATGTATTTAGATTTTTTATTTTGGCATAGCATTGTGAAAGTATACAGGGTTATTTTTAAGTTGGTACTTTCCTTTTAAAACTGTATAAAATGCAAGATTATGTTTTAAATAAAATAATGCCCGAATATGCTTTCTTTTTGAGATACCAGGTGTTAAAATAAAAAAAAAAAACCTGTTTCATCATAACTTTTCAACCAGTTCAGATATTTGCTTAAAATTTGGTACACTTATTATGACCATTACGTTAAAATTTTTGCTGTAAATGTTGAAAAAAATACCATTGGGGTTCGAACAAAATTTGTATTGATCTTTAAAGAAAAAAATAGTACGCCCCTGCTTTTTCTTCGAATCAATATTATTTTTAAAGCACTCGTTTCCTCTAAACTTAATTTGATTTCTTAATATTTTTTTGTCAAAAACAAAACAGAATATAATCAATACTAAATTTTTCGCATGGATGTGGCACATCACTTTAAAGCATCTGAAGAGTACTTCAAAGTACTTAAGAGTCAGCACCTTTTCACTCGGGGTATAAAACCACTGGGTTAAAACCTCCAGGTAGAAACTATGTTGAAAACTCGTCAAATAACGTTATTTCTCGTTTCCACATCATTTTAAAGCTCCTAACGAGTACTTTATAATCCTAGAATATAAAGTCACTATTTTTACCTACTACAATACGTATATCAGGCATTATTGATGGACACTCTTCAAGCTTTCACGAAATTAATGCTGGAGTGCCTCAGGGTTCAGTACTAGCACCAACTTAGTTTTCTTTACATCAACGACCTTCTTTCTTTCACAACCAATCCCATTCATAGTTATGCTGTACCCTTCACTCTACTTCTCAAACCAATCTTTCAACCCGACTTGGATAGAAAACTCAGGGCGATGCAAATGTCTCTTTCTCAGGATCTCAATTTGATATTAGAATGGGGCGCCAAAAATCTTGTTCAATTTAATGCATCCAAAATACAATCATGTTCCTTGTCGCGAAAAAATCATCAAACACTCACTCTTTGCTTATGAGTGACCAGGTTTTGCAGAGCGGGGGCACATTCAACCTTGTGGGCGTCACATTTTGAGAATAACCTTAACTTGCATAAACACATTGTAATCTTAATAGCCACCGGCTTCAAAAAGCTTGGATTTCTTTTCCGAGCCAAAAAGTATTTTTCTCCTTCCAATTTATACACTCTGTATGTGTCAAAATTCGATCCTCTCTGGAATATTGTTCTTATGTCTGGGGAATGGCATCCATTACAACCCTTAGCATTCGTGATGCCATTTAAAGAAGAGCTGTTCCTCTTATTAATGATCCTTTACTTACTCAAAGACTTCCTTCTCTTGCCGATCGTCGAGCTGTGGGAGATCTATCGCTTTTTTATAGATACTTTTACGGCTTCTGCTTCGACGAATTATCCAGCATAGTCCCTCCTCTTGCAGCTCCCAACAGAGAAACTCGTGGTGCGCACGTATGCATCCCTATAAGGTCAAATTGGACAGGCCCCGAACTTCCCATTTCATTCGTTCTTTAATCCCTAGAGTTTCTAGACTGTGGAACCTACTGCCAACGGAGGTCTTTCCTTCTCCCCCAAATCTTCAAGTTTTTAAGTCCCGTGTTAACAAACATCCTCTTACCTTGCTTAAGAGACCCACGGTACGTTAGTATTTAGGCTTTCAGCCTTCGTGGATTGTCCAAAGATAAAATTATATATATTTCTGAAACTAATAAAGATCTGTTGAGTGATAGTAGTGATAATATACATATATATATATATATATATATATATATATATATATATATATATATATATATATATATATATATATATATATATATATATATATATATATATATATATATATATATATATATATAACATACATATATATATATATATATATATATATATATATATATATATATATATATATATATATATATATATATTTATGAAGCATGCTGTAAACTGTAAATTATATCACCAATAAGAAGAAATTTAAAAAATACCACATTGAGTATTAAGTATACCTAACTTTATAAGTTTCAAAAATATGGCCATCTAAATTAGGTAGGTATATACATAATTTTGTGGTTTTTAATGTTTTGACTTTATAATCTATGGTTACAACGTACTCGTTAAGAGCTTTAAAATGGTGTGTAACAAAACATCATTTTCAATTTAATTTTATTTTTCAAAATAACTCCAAGCCGCTATCTTAAAATTTCTAACTGTCAGTTTTAATCTAAAATTTAGTATTTATGCATACAATTTTGTCTTCCTAAGGTTTAAATTTGTTAAATTTATACGTTAACAAAAATAAAAGAAGAGGAGACATTAAAAAATGGACTGTATAAGGTTAAAAGTGTTTTTTTCTACTTAGTACTTTACTAATAGTATTTTTAAGTAAATTAAAAAAAGATAAATTTGTTTCAAGGTACAATTAATTCAGAAAATCAGCAGCAAAGGAAAAGTGTTCCGATTAGTTTATTTACTTAAAAATTAAAAGATTTAAAAAAATTGTAAAAACCCAACTGGGTATTTAATCAAAACCATATTTATTACAGAAAAGAAAACAAAGAAAAAAGTCTGTTAAGTAGTAAATACTGTTGACATGTAGTTTTTAAAAATAAACATGGCAAAATATTACATAAATTTTATCTAGGTTGTATAGAAAAAAGTAATACGAAGTTCATCTTTTTATAGTTTGACAAATGAGTTTGCAAACCCTCCTGTTTTTCTTCGTTTATTTCTAAAATATTTAGAGTCTTTACCCTATTGCCTGTAAATGTCTGATTTTTTCTTCATATCTTGTAAAAAAGCTGATCTTTACTTAAGACATACCCAGCACGGCAGTACTTAGGCTATAAACTTTTTATGGACTAGAACAATAGATTTTAAGTTTCATCTTAACCTATAGTATTACAAGAGTGCAAATTACAATTGAAAACATTGATTACTTACGCAAAAAAATGTCAACGTACCTAAATTCCCGTTGTTTTTAATTTTGTAAATTAAAAATATTGCAGCTTGATCTCCATTTAATTTTGCGAATATAACTTCACTCATGGGTAAAATGTTAAACAATTTGCTAAGTTCAATGTAATATTCAAAGTTATTTTCAAATACCAAAAGTAGGTGTTTGTAGGGCAGCCGAAACATATCATTTTGATTTATCTATAAAGAGAAACTCAAATTTTAAACCAATTTTATAAAATTGGCTACCATTTAATAAATTTAAAGTAAATTCATCATTAGAAGATAAATACGTTACCAGAAGTTCCACAAGAGCAATGCTTGGCAAAAAGACTACAAATACTGTATTTCTGCAAAAAGAGGTTCTATAATTATATCTTTTTTAAACTGCAATCTTAACGGCCATATCAGGATGATATTAGTCAAGCTTCAATTTTTTTATGGTTAGGCTGTTAATTTTTTAAATTTTATATGTAACACTATTTTCGTATAAAAAGGGTACAGAAATAAAACAAGGACGTTTTAATAAAAATGACCAATCCCTGTTTTATACTTTACCATTTATATGCGTTTTAAATGTAAACAGCCATTTATTGCTAGAAAATGCATTTTTTTTTAAAGAAATGTTTTAAAGTGTCAAAAAGAAATTAAAAATAGTTATTTATTAGATAAGTGAGTTATATTACATATAAGTCACGCAAGAAAAGTTTAACTCTCGAGCCCGAAGGGCGAGAGAGGTAATTTTCTTAAGTGACTTATATGTAATAACTCACGTGTCTAATACAAAATTTTATCCAACACTTTCGTATAAATCGTTTTTAATATCGAAAATAATTTGAAAACGTCATCCATTATTTGTTACTTGTCATTGTCAACACCAGCAACAAAATTTTGTATTTTTTGGAAAGCAAGCTTGTTTGGTTGTAATGCATTTTGTTGGTAACTACGGGTTTGTTTAGTAAACAACTTTGTAGACAAACATAAAAATGCTTTGCGAAATGGAAAATTGTGAAGTTCCTGCGGAAATTTTGGAAGAAGCTGCGGTAGCGACATGCAGTTTAATTCCAGAGAAGTCAAAACTAACGTACAATAAAGAATTTGAAGATTTTGAAGCATGGAGGAAAAGGCGAGGAGTTGGTACTATAAATGAAGATGTTATTATGGCTTACTTTCTGTTTTTATCGAAAAAAGTTGCTCCCTCATCAATGTGGACCAAGTATTCAATGATAAAAACGACCTTAAAAGTATATAAGAACGTGGATATAGGGAGGTATGGAAAAGTTGTCGCTTATTTGAAGAGCAATTCAAGAAATTTCAAACCGAAAAAGGCAAAAATTCTGGAGAGGCAATACATCGAAAAATTTTTGGCTGAGGCACCTGACGACGAGCACTTAATGTCAAAGGTATGAATTTACTTTAGTTTCTGGTATTAAATATTTATCTGTTCGGATTTTTATAGGTTGCATTGATATTGGGAATCGCTGGTGCATGCCGTTGTGACGAACTAACTCGCTTAAGTATTGAAGATATAGTAGATAAAGGCCAGTACATATATGTTTCTATACCTGATACCAAGACGAACAAATCGAGAAGCTTTACAATTTTAAAAGAAGGATTTTTGGTAAATGTGCTTGAATTATTTAGAAAATATGTGTCCCTAAGGCCAGAGAACACGCCTCACAAAAGATTTTTTGTCAACTTTCAAAAGGCAAATGCACTAGGCAATGCGTGGGAATAAATAAAATTTCGAAAATTCCGAGAGTAGTTGCTCATTATTTGCAACTACCTGATGAAATCTTATATAGTGGTCATAGCATGCGGCGTTCTTCAGCGACACTTCTAGTCAACGCTGGGGCCGATATCACCAACCTTAAACGCCATGGCGGGTGGAAGTCTTCTACCGTGGCAGAAGGATATTTAGAAGATTGCATCTCTAACAAGTTTGAGATTGCAAGACGAATACAGGGTGAAGAGCGCACCAAGGCAAGTACTAGTGCTGAAAGACTTCCTGAAGAACACTCCGCACAATGTAACGTTGTCCAAGATAAATCTAATATAACAATTACTGTTAATATAAACACGAATAAATTGTAGTATAATATATTAGTTGTTTTATGTTATTTTTTTAATTGTGAAATGTTGGAAGTAATAAAGAATTAGTATAAGTCACTAGTGAGCTAAAGTCTATAATTCACTAGTGAGCTAAAGGGTACTTTAGCTCACTAGTGACTTATAGTACACTTTATATCCTCAAAATCTGATCAATTATGTAGATATTATATGTAAGTGTTGGATAAAATAAATAACATTATTGTAGGAAAAACAATGCGTTTTAAATAACGCGCATACACGACGGTATCGGACGTAAGGTACTTATCGAAAAATAAAATAACCTGGAGAAATTAAATGACGTACACACATGCGAGTCATGGGTGTGAATCTTAAGAATTAGCGCCTTTTCACCCGGGGTAAAAAAGTAATTCGGCTTGAAGGCTGTTCACGTACCGTAATTTCTCGGTAGTCTCCGCTTTGTATCGCATATACAGAACGATATCGACCGAATTTTAATTTAAGTTGCTATATTCTCGCGAGATTTTTTAATCAGTGGCATAAATGGGCGATGCATCATTTATTTTACTATCAAGTAAAACAAAATTTTAATTAAAGACAGGTTAATTTGAAAATTTCATGAAACCTAGGAATTGGACATGGTAAAATAATGGTACAAATTCACATTTTTTTCAAAATGTTAAGGGTTTTTGAGTTTCAATCCTGCAAACTTAATTTTTATAATGCTTGTTGTTTAAACTAGCAAATTAGGCAAAAACTGATATCACCTATATTTAAGGCATAGACTTAGTTGATTGCACTTCACTAGTTTAGTACTAATTTGCGTTAATAGGGTGCCTCTAAAGGGGTTTTTACCACTAAAATTGGCTTAGCTCTAAAAATTTAAAAAAAATATGAAAAAAAAGTTATTATGTAGGTTTTAAATTTTTTCTTGTTGCGTCAAATAACCCTTTTTTAAATTAAATTTTTTCTTAGATATACATGTTGTGACAGTGACACTTCAAAAATAGGCAAGTTTTTGTAATACATGGAAGGATACGGTTTAAAGAATCGACAGAGCGAGACTGCCTCGGTATATTATGAATTTAATAAAAAAACTTTTCTCCAATAATTTTTGTCTAAAATGGTATACCGGATAAATATTTATACGAGCAACCGTTTATAAGATATTTTAGATTAAACGTTTTATACCACACAAAATAAATCCCTTACGCTTTATCTGGGTCACCCGGATATTTCTCATAGCTCCATAAAAATGTTACCACAAATTCGTTGGGCCGAAATGTTGCTGGTTTGCAAGAAAAGGAATGTCAAATTTTCAATTTATTTTTTTTACTTGGACACCCTGTATATCGCAAACCATCAATCTTTTGAGTAAGGCAAATTGCATAAGATCGTTGTATTTTGGCCCAAGAAATTTGTGGTAGCATTTTTATGTAGCTTTGAGAAAAATCCGGGTGGCCCATAAAGTGCAAGGGATTTATTTTATGTGGTATAAAACGCTTAATCTGAAATATCTCATAAACGGTTGCTTGTATCAATATTTACCCGGTTTACCATTTTTAGACAGAAATTATAGGGGAGAAGAATTTTTTATTAAAGTCATATTATACCAAGGCACCAAACAGTTTTGGTATTTAAAAAAAAGCAAGGGACTGCAGGTGGCTCTCTCTACATTTTATGAAAAAAATATGGACAGCTTTCGATTCCCAACCCTAAACAACCTCGTAATACCGAATTTGTTCAAAAAGATTTAATGTTAGGGCAAATATTTAAAAATAACCAACATAAAATTAAAACTTTAACACCCTTTTGTGGGGTATAGATGACGCTATAATCAAAAAAGAAAACTGGTAAGAGTTGAGGTTTTGTTTAGTTTATTAATGTTTTAAATTCTACCAAGGATACTAGAATTTAACCAGAACTCCTAATATTCTGGTAAAATAATCAAAAAAGCCTTCTGGATCACCTGATCTTGATTCATTTGATTTTTATTGAAGGTTTATCAACATTTATAAATTATACAAAAAGTCATAATAAATCCAGTGACTGCAAAAATCTATTTACGTTGTGAAATGGATCGTTGGCCCCACCAAAATAGAAACTTTTGGACTAAGGTAAATTGCGATCGTTATATTTTAGCCCAAGGAATTTGTGGTAGCTTTTTGTACAGACCTTTTAGAGACACCCTGTATATGTATACTATTGCTTTTTATAAAACTTAGGACCTCTAAAATTATTACTTGCCTCTTTAAGATACTGTGTAACATTACATTGCTGAGTGTCTACTATAAGCCACTGATGTTTTATCTTTATTAATTCGCTTACTTTCTTAACAAAACTTGATTTTTTCATGATCTTGTAAGACACTTGTTTTTTTAGAAACGAACGTTGATAATCTACAAATTGTATTTGAGGTAATAAATAACACTTAAATTTTTAAAATGAAATTATTGCTATTATTTTTATTTAATTTTTTGCAAGTATGTGAAAAGTAACCATGTTTTTAGTGCAAAAAATACACTGTTTTAAACACCAATACTTTTTATGCTTATACCCCATAAAATAATTGTAAATTTAGGTGTACTTTAAAATGGGGAAAGTCAATTTTAGCTAATAAAAATACGCTCTGGTTAATTCAAACCTACGATATTCGAAGTTCTCTATAATTCAAAGTTATTACAAAATTCTTTGGGAATATGTGCAATTAATATTTTATGGAATAAAAAACTTAAAAATATTGTTTCCAAAGAAAAAATTGATTCGTAATTAAAGCCACTAAGTATGTTGATTGCGGCCAATAATGTGTATATCTCGTTATTTATAGAATTACCGTAGGAAAGGCATCAAATGGTGAAAATAAATATTAAAAGCAAAATGTTTAAATGAGAAAGAAGGTCAAGTAATACCTTATCCTAATGTGTTTTAAATTCTTTCTTCAACAGACTTTACTTGTTTACAATCGGTTTAGTAGCTTTCCAGAAAATGTACCCTTAATTCCTGGTGTCCCTATCCCCTATACCTTATTCATATTTGAGAATACCAAAAAGGATTTAATAGGGTATATTATTTAAATGTGCATATAAACTGAAAAGTTTTAACATTAAAACTAGCATTTTTGGACCCATTTTTATCCCTGTAAACTTCTTCTCACATTTTTTTACTAATTTTTTTAACTATAAAACTAGTACCATCTACGATAATGAATATGATTCTATAACAAAAATTTTAAATGATCTGGGGTAATGTTTACAATATTAATCAAAAATAAGCCACCAATATCAGTTTTTAAATAAAAACAATTTATTTTTATATAATTTTTAAAATTTTCATCAATTTCTACCTATATTATGCAGTTTTTTAAAAATGCCTAAAAATGAGCCATGCCACCAACACGATTTTTTAAAATGAAAACCAATTCTTTTATTAAATTATAGTTAATAAATAAAGGAAGACATAAACGTTGGAAATACCCAGAAATATTATGGAGATATTGAAGGAGCAAAATATGTACCCACGCCTAAGTGCTATTTTTTATGAATTAAATACAGTTTTGGTGCCTACAGTCCCTTAAAAATTATTAGTCTTTATGATTACCTTCATTGCAGGCTTGGTATTAAACTTACCACTTATATACCGGGTGGTAAATATGACCTTTTTTTTAATTTGGAAATTTTGTTGTCCTGCAACTTTTTAAATAAAAATAATTATATAATCTTAAAAATTTTATAATAATCAGATAATCATTTGTGACAATTAATTTTTGGCAAATTTTTGATATTTTTAGTAATATGGTGTTTTTACTGGAAAAGTGACATTTTAACATTATCACTCTGTATAACGCCGACTTTTAATCCTATAAACTCCTACTGTTTAATGTTTCAAGCAAAAGAAATACATTTTTAATGTTTTAAAAACTTTTATACAGCGTGGACAAAAAGTAGATCTATGTGTAAAAGTAAATGTTTCAAAATTATCTTAATTTTTTCATAATTCTTTTATTCTGTTATGCCATAAACTACAGAAATACCTTTTATAAATTTCAAATCAATCATCACACAAAAAAATAATAAATATTTTTTGTTTTAAATTAAATTATCTTTAATTTTGAAATAGTCAGTTAGAACAGAAATAGAAAAGGTATTTACGAGAATTAGGGCCAACGGTGAAACATTTTTAATTTACCTGTATAACTTTTTTCTATTCATTTGGCAAAAAAATGACACAACAGCATTTTTATAGACTAATATTCAAAGAATAATTTTGGTTTTATATTTTTTTATCGTTCGGTAAAAAATAAAAAAATTATATAAACAAAAGCAGATATCAATTTTTGAAATTTGTAAACCCGTCAAGAGTAAACACCTTAGTTTACAGTGTGATCAAGCGGGTTGGAATAAATTAATTTAAGATTCAGTGGTTTGTTTTTGAGAAAAACGTTGGAACACGTCAATATCTGTTTTTGGCAGTGGTGCTTTTTATAGTAAAACCATGTATATAGGTTGGCCCACAAATAAGCAGTAACTATCAACTTTACTTTGAAAAATGGAAAAACCAATTTTTTATTACGTTTTTAATTTTTACCTCGTATTCTAACTGTTTTTTATGTACCAAAAATAAACAAACTTCTTAATTTTTTTTAACCTACGCCCCTTTATGAATATTGTATGAAATTAATGCTGAATTTCTCGATAACTGTTAGCTTTAGGTATAAGACATGGTACATGAAAAATAGTTAGAATTTGATGTAGAATTCAAAAACGTAATAAAAAAATAGGTGTTTTTATTTAAAAAGAAAAGTTGATGGTCATTGCTTATTTGCAAGCCACCCTGTATACATGATTTTACTATAAAAATTACCACAGCCAAAAACAAAAATCGACGTGTTCAACGTTTCCCCAAAAATAAACCATTGAATTTTAAATGATTTTTTCCAACCCACTTGACCACACTGTAAACTAAGGTGTTTATTCTTGACGGGTTGACAAATTTCATAAATTAATGTAATTTTTTTGCAAGTTAATAGAAAAAGTTATAATGGTTTTAAAAAAATGTTACACTAATTTTCGTTAATAACTTTTTATTCTTAGTCTTAGACAAAAAATTGGCTAACACAAAATTAAAGATAATTTAATTTAAAACAAAAAATATGTAATATGTTTTTATGTGTGATCAACATTTCTATAAATATTCGTTTGAACCGTTTGCACCCATATTTCAAGATGACGGCCGCAGGACAAGGGTGGCGACCCCACAAACTTGAATGTCACTTTTTTTACCTCCTCATGACGACGAAAAAATAAAATTTTGTCCTTCCCAAATTGTTACTCCTAATGTAACATTTCAATGAACTAATTGGGACCTTTCAAAACTGTAACTTTGTTTATTGGTGACCTGTGTAGTTAATACGACGTTTTTGTAACTAAGGCATTGATAGGTCAAAATAATGGAAAAATAAAACTGTAGTTGTACTTTTCATACCTTGATTCCAACATCCATAAATATTAAATGCTGGTTGTTTTTTGGTTTTAACAAAGTCAATTATAAAGGTTTCTTTAATTTCCTTATCATTTATATGTGCTTTAAATAAGGGCAACGCTATGTACAATAGCAAATAAACAAATAATATTCGCATTTTTAAATGAATTCCTTTAAACTACAATAAAGCTGACAACAAACTGTCTTTTCAAAACGTATATTGCCGCGTTTATATAACTTTAAGTTGACAGTAATTCTTGTTTATGTGATTGTCTTTATTTAAGGTAGTCAAAATTGACGACAAAAGAAGGGTGTTTGTGTATTTACCTATGATTTATTCAATCCGTGACGATTGATGTACATGACATTTCGTTAAAGACTGCTTTTAAATTTAACTTTTAAAAAAGGTTCTAAAAAATCAACTAAAATTATAAAAAAAAAATATTAATAAAGTTTACAGGGTTGGTACGTATATTTAGACAGACCCTATCTTGTTTATTATACAAAGTAGAAAGTAACTTAAAACACAAATATTTTAGAAAATTTTTCAAAACGTCAAAAGACTATATTTTTTAGATAGAGTGAGCTAAAAATGTGTGGAGAAGAAAACTTTATTTTTTTTAATGAAATACCCTGTATATTAGATATGTCACCATTAATTACAGAAATACCACATTTCATATATCTATTTTTGATAATTTTGGAAATATGGCTATTTAAATATGGGCATAATTCCCATTACATCCACAGTCTTACCTTAGTGCTATTATAGGTAGAATAAGGAAATTTATATCTACTATTTTTAGAATTAAGTGGTCACATATTGAAAACTACTTAAGATAGATATATTAAATGTGGTATATTTGTAAAGCTTTTTAAAAGACCATTTTAATGAAGACATAATATACAGGGTATTCAATTAAAAAAAAAAAATCTCCACACACTTTTGGCTCACTCTGTATTTGCAAAAATATATTTTCTTGACGGTTTGGATAATTTTCTAAAAAAATTTATTAAAAGTTTTTTCTACTTTGTATAATAAACGAGATAGGCGTTGTCTAAACATACGGACCAACCCTGTACATAATTTAGAAGACCGCGTACATTTGAGAAAACATATTTGTATGTGTATTTGATGCCATGGTAACCTAATGTAGGAGGTTAATAACACTTTTAAACAACAAAAAGGATACAGTATAAGGAAAAAAAAACTTTTAGATAAAAATCCTGTCGTCTGGCATTTTGTAGTTAGGTTAGAATAAAACAAATTCGAAACTTTAGGGACTTTCATGTGTTTAATGAGTTGCCTCTTATTAAAAAAATCATTTGATGTAAAATAATGTCCATTACCTAATAAACCCCAAAACAAAAACTGTAAATATCGTTTTTAACGGAATTTAAGCAACTGTTTTGTATACTTTTTCTACTCGCGTGCAAAAATGTCTACTTTTCCGCACGCATTTTAGTTCTGAAAGTGTAACTTTTTCGCACTACTTTTTACACTACCTTTCCGCACTGGTGCGGAAAAGTACAAAAATTTTAAACCAAATTTTCGAGAGCCGCAGTTAAGAATTTTTATTTACCAACATTAATAACAGGTATAGGTAGCCTTGTATTAAAATAATAAAATTTGGTTTAAATGTTTTTCTTACGCTCGTAGAAAAATAGCTTTCCTAACACGTGCCAAAAGTGCATTTTCCGAACTTGACTGCAGTCGCGTGCGGAAAAGTGGCACTTTCAGCACTAGTTAGGAAATACTATTTTAACTCTAGTTTTAACTACGTATACAGACTGTCCACAAAAGGAGTTAACAAGAGGACAAGTAAACCATAAATTAATTTTAAAAAAGTAATTTTTCATTTAATTATTTGGTTGTAAAAAAGATAATATTTACGAAGAGAAAATGTCGATGTTGTATATAGGCTTCGCAAAACCAACCCATGCATTATTTTTCTTCAAGAGTAAACTTCCCTTATTTTTTACTTTTTAGCAAAATATAATTCGAAAAATGTATTTAGAATAATGTTTGTTATCCATAAAAACAATAATATATAATTTGGCAAAAACGACTTAATCACATTTGTTAACAGTTGAAAAATTTTGTTGTGTAGGAATTTGGAGCAAGCAGGTGTTTCAGCAACAGCAAATGATGAAAGCTCTTAGGTTTTTTTCTATAAAAACTAAAATAAATAATTTTTATAACTCCAAAATCAGTTTTATGAATCTTTTAATAATCTGTAATAATAGTAAGTCATTCAATGCCATTCTAGATACCTTTTCTTAAGATATTTTGCCAAAAAATGAAAAATAAAGGTAGCTACTCCTGGAGAAAAATCACGTTTTCTAAGTTTTTGCGAACGATGTATACAAGATAAACATTTATCTTTTCGTAAACCCTATTTTTTTACGGATAAAAATGTTTATTAAGAGTGCCTTTTTTCGAAAAATAAAATTTTTGGTCCGCTTGGCCTCTCGTTAACCCCATTCGTAAATATTATGTATATTTCATGTATACCGTATAGGTCTGTTGCCGTTTCTTTTAGTATCTTTATATGTAGCAAACGTGGCACGACCTGTATACAAATATGCAGATACATTTTCTAACTCATTAGTGCTGTATAGTTTTAACATGTAATTTACACGATTATCAAATTTTTTAATAACATATATTTACATAAACAAAAATATTAAAAAATTGCTAAACAATAATAACATTTAATATTGAAACTATTTACTTTGTTATTTAGACCAATAACTTACAGTTGATATGTTTGTTTAATACAGCAATTACAAGACCCTAGGCTACGAAATTAGTGCAATGTAAACATAAACAAGTATGCTTTCAAAATGTCAATCCACTCTATCACTTAATTACATTTAGGTAATATTAAGATAAGTATCAGTTTACTAATGCCAATATTACCAACCAACCAAAATTTACCTTTAAGGGTCCTACAAGGGAATGAGTTATGTTGTAAAACCTCGTTATTTTTTCAACATTAAGGCATTTTTTTAAATTAAATACAACCATTTATATTTTTCACACCGATACGCATTTCTAAAATGCTGTCTCTTTTATTTCAAGTCAGAACTACATGCAAATATTTAAACAATGTTTAATTACCAAAAATATATTGTTAATTTGTTAAAGAAACAGTGTTTATTATGGGATTTTTAAATATTTTAATAATATTTAAAATTATTTATTTTTTAACCAGTATGCAATGAATTTGCCTAAAATTTCCTGTAGATTAAAGATTGTTATTTAGGGTGTTTCATATAAAAAGAAAAATTGTCAAACTTTTAAGTACCACTTAAGTGTTAAAGCATCACAAATCTGTATTCTGGTATTATTATGGGGATCCGGTATTCAGGGTGTCTCAACTCTATTTATACACAAAGTTACTTCGCCCCTGTACAAGATACAAAAATAAACTTAGAACAAGAAATGACTATTTAAATAAACTCTTTTTATTGACAGAACTAGTTAATATACGAAGCGTTTCAAAAACAGGCTTTTTGTTATCAAAAAGGTTTGCATTTAAGAGTACATTTAAAATATATATTATACTGTACGTCAATTATTGCTGGTTTTTGAGATATCGGCAAGATGCTGATATACTTCTTTACGATTAAAAGTAAAAAAGGAAATAATATTTTGGTTCTAATTATTTGTTAAAATTTCTGTCACTGTCACCGTAGATGGGAGGTTGGACTGTCACAGGGATCAATAATATCAAAATATGTAATTAATTACCTATTTTCTATTTTAAGAACTACTATTAGGTATGTCAGCAAATTAGTTTATTTTGGATCGGGGCAAATAACTACAATACAAAGTATCATAAAAACGATACTATGATCAATACTAATGACTTGCAAGAAAATTAAGGTTAAACTTGAAGAACACAGTGGCATTGAATGGCATACATATGTCACCCAAGAAGAGCGCACTCACGGCTTTATCTTTAAAAGACTTCTAGATGTCCGAGATATCATCGACGAGCTGAGAGAACTCGGAGTGAACGTCAAGAATGTGCATATCATGAAAACCAGGCGTCGCCCCATGCACCTTACCGCAGCCTCAGGGAAATTAAACAATGGTCAAAAATTAAATACATCTGCAATGTCAGGGTTACGTGGAAAAGAGGTCGACAAACTAAAGAAGCGATTCAGTGTCGAACATGCTGCCAATGGGAATATTCCCTAACGAACTGTCACAAAGCCTACCGCTGTGACAAGTGCTCCGAAAACCATTCCACAACCCAATGCTCCAGCAACCTCAATACGAAGTGTGCCAACTGTGAACAAGAACATCAGTCCTCATCTATTTACTGTCCTGTCTACACATATAAGCCGGACAAAATCCGAGAAGAAGAAAGAGCCAAGATCCAATACGTAGACACTTTTCAACCAAAAAGTAACGCATGAAAGGCCAGGGCAAGTGGTTTATCGCAATAAACCAGGCGAACTTGTATATTTTTTTAAATAGTCAGAAAGTGGACATAATGGCCGTGACTAAAACTAAGTTACTTCTAAACGACTCATTTAAGCTTAGAGAATATCGTATATATGGATTTGATAGGAATAATAGGGAAGGTGGAGTCGCCCTGATGATTAAAAATAACATTCCACACCAAGAACTAGACAGCGTTTAGCCACAAATTGAAAACAAAAGTATTAAACTTAAAAATGAAGTAACTATCATGGTAGCATATACCAAACCTTATCTCAGAATTCAAAATGCTGATTTAAATGCTATTTTTTAACAGGGACCCCAGGTTCTACTAATAGGGGATCTCAACGCCAGAAATTTCTTGTGGAAGAATCGTAGAAACAACAGGAACATACACCTGGTTAACGATTACTCTACAGGACATGGAATACAAATGATCCCACCCACCACACCATGCCACTACCCTACGAACCAAATGACATCGATATTATACTCAACAAAAACATCCTGAAGTTCCCAACACTACTTGTATTAAATGAACTCTTCTCAGACCACCTGCCACTAACAATGACCTGGAAAGCCAGCTTTGAAAGAGGCAATCTTCCATTAACATGGTCATTAAAAAATGCCAATTGGCACACATTCCAAAACATCCTTCCGGAGATAACGATCATACAAAATAAGATTACATCCGAACAGAAACTAAACACACAATCTTTAGAACACAAAAGACTATAAGATATAAATTATAAAAAACAAAACCATACAACCTAAATGAAAGTACAAAAATATTTTTTAAGATTTCTTTTGAATGTAATAAATTTTATATAGGTGAAACTTTTTGACCATTAGCCAAACGCATAAAAAAATACAAAACATATAATAAAAACACAGAATTTCACAATTCTAAAGTTTGTCAACACACATTTGATAACAATTACGGAATAAACTGGAATGCTTCAAGTACTTTAGCAAAGAAAACTAGTTTTAAAAAACGCAAAATAAAAGAAGGTGCGTACATATTATTAAATATTGATACCTGTGTAAACACACAATCTTTAAAACACAAAATACCATAAGATCTAAATTAACAAAAACAAAACCATACAACCTAAATGAAAGTACAAAAATGTTATTTATAAGATTCCTTTTGAATGTAATAAATTTTATATTGGTGAAACTTACAGACCATTAGCCAAACTCATAAAAGAAAACAAAACATATATCAAAAACACAGAATTTTACAATTCTAAAATTTGTCAACACACATTTGATAACAATGACAGAATAAACTAGAATGCTTCAAGTACTTTAGCAAAGAAAACTTGTTCTAAAAAACGCAAAATAAAA
The DNA here is from genome assembly GCA_014170235.1 of Listronotus bonariensis. Taxonomy (NCBI): domain Eukaryota; kingdom Metazoa; phylum Arthropoda; class Insecta; order Coleoptera; family Curculionidae; genus Listronotus; species Listronotus bonariensis. The sequence goes on from JACEGR010003409.1 coordinate 50,703, forward strand.
GAATTAATATATAATAAAATATTATTAAATAATGATAGCTGTGTAGCATCAATTTCAGTTAATTTAAATAACACCTGGTTACATTTGCTAAAAAATGAATTATCGTTAGGAAAACTAAAAATAAACAGACTCATCATCTTTTCTGTCTTACAAATAATAAATACACCAGTTACTTATGTCACTCATGACACAAATATCAAACTATTTTTGAAGTTGGCATAACCAAAACGCTTAAAATTTTTATAATTTTTAATTTAAGTATTAGTTAATTTTTTATTATTTTTGCCACTAAAACGTTGTTTTTTAATTAGATTATTTTGGGTTTTTTGGGTGTTTTTTCTTTATTTTGTTAGCCTTTGACTCCGTTTGGCATATGGGACTCATTTGGAAGTTGTTTTACGTACACCACCTACCACCCTATATTGCAACCCTTTTATATTCCTATACCTTTGGCAGAACGTTTTGGGTGAGAGTTGGCGATTTCTTCTTCGCATCCAAATTCACCCCTTTTGGTGTCCCACAGTGACGCGCAAGTTCACAAACATCAGAATCCCAGTACCGATTAACATTGATAGTACCCCGGTGATTTAAGTCAAAAAAATGTAAACCACGCATTACAAAAAGCCTTTATGACCAGACAGGCGCTTCACTTAATCATCTCTCCTAAATCTCCCGTCTTACCAGAAAACAAACTCCTACTGTACAATACCATTGTACAACCTACTATTACATACGCTTGCCCTGCATGGGCACACCCAACTATTACATATACAATGCACCAACAGACAAAAACACCGACCATAACTAACTAGATAAATGAGATGGCAAAAAGTTCTTCAGAAGTAAATCTTCTGACAGTCCAATTACACAAGACCTTACCAGAATGAGACAACAAAACAATCCTAAACATAAACCCCTTCATTACCGACTTCCTATATGCCAAAAACCCTATCTAGCCCCTAACAAACAGCACGCAGAAATAGCATCTAAAAAAAATTACACAGTATAAATAACTAATTACAGAAATTTCAACTAAATATCACTTTCCCACGCTACTTTGTACCTGACAGCATCGGCTGGGTTTTTTAAAGAAATTTTTTCTATAGAATCTGACAACCTAATTTATATCAAACAACTTAAAATACATCTATCTATTGAACAACAAAAAGCAAAAACAAAAAGCCTCTTAAAGGTTGCTAAGAAAGAGGCTAACAAACCTTCTCATCAAGTGGTTCAGCGTATAGAAATGTGGAAAACTTGCAGAGTATTAAAATTTTAGATGTTTGCGAATCACTCGTGGTGTGTTGACTATGAGGATGTGTGTAATGAAATTAAACCTAAAAGTTAATAAAGCTTTAGGACTTGATAATATTTCATCAAATATTTTTTAAAGGGTTAGTTGATTTCTAGCAAATCCACCAGAAGTTTTAAACAATCTGGCTCTTAAAACGTACTTTTTTAGATTTCTGAAAAAAGAAAAAAAAATGGTCAGTTTTTAAGAATGCTGATAGAACAGTAATTTATACAAATATTTCCAAATCAGTTTTTAAAAAATTACTTTATTTTAACATGGTTTTTTTATCATATAAGAAAATCTTGACAAAAGATTTTGAGATCATGTTATACAGGGTGTTTCCTAATTTCGGTTAGAAAATTTAATAGTCTATTCCTAAGCCATTTTTTAGAAAAAAAACAAAAATTTAAAATGGGTCCTCGAATTTGTCGCTCTTAAGATACAGGGTGTTAAACTTTTTAAAAAACTGCTAATAGAAAGTTATAACACGTGGCGAGCTTGGTGAAGGGGCTAACGTACCAGCCTCTCACCGGCAGCGACCCGGGTTCGAATCTCGGTTCCCTCCAACGGAGTTTTTAAAAGCTCGTCACCTCACAAATGGTAATGGCAAAGCCTCTCTGTAGTATTCTGCCAATTCTAGGTAGTAGTTATTTTAATAAAACGTTCGTGGTGGCACTACCGCGTTGTCTTAAAGGTGCTGTAAAATGCAAATCTGCATGTTTCAGTGCTTAAATAACGTTCACGGAACAGGGTAAAAAATTGGGTTAAACATCCAATAACCCGGCACTCACAATATACTTGGATTTAAGTATAAGCCTTCGTGAGATGTCACAAAGATAAAAAAGTTATAACACCTAGTTTTAAAAGGAAAACAATGCTCTAATGTTTCTTGTATGGTCCGGAAATATGCAGTTTAGCGATTTTTTTTCTGGAAAACTAAGCAAGCTTCGTTTAAATTTATAAAAAACAAAAAAGTTGTATTTTTAGGTGTTTCTTTAAAAAATATATAAAAATTGAAGAGAAGTCAGTAGCGTACATTTTTTTCTCAATAATATTAGCTAAGACGCGTCCTACGTCGCCACTGCTCTCACTAATTAATATTAGTTTAGGGCTAAAAGTCAAATTTTATTAAAATATGGTAAGGTATATTTAGGATATTAATAAAAACCCGACTTTTTTTTAAAGTTTAACGCCCTGTATCTTAAAAACAAAGCATTTCCGGACCTATATTTATAAAAACTTTTTTTGACAAAATCAAAATTGGTTTAAGAATACATTTTTATTTTTTTTACCGCAATTAGGAAACACCCTGTATATACCAATTTTGCTAAGGCATTTCATAAAATATTTCACCCTATCCTTAGAGATAACTTACGATATTAATTCGGCCTTCATTCACAAATTGGTAAAATTATTTTATCATATTTGAAAAACAGGCAACAAAGAGTACTAATTACTTTAAACTTTTACGGCTACCTCAGGCCTCCAAATTGGGCTAATTTTTTTCTGTTATTTATTAATAGCATAGTCAAGATATATTAAATTGTGGTGTTTTATTGTGTAAATTATACTTAAAAATTAAGAATACTAACGATTGTCTCATAATTCAAACAAACTTAGATACATTAATTTAATTGTCAAATAAAAATGGTTTTAAATTTAACACACAAAGTGTCATGTATGAGGTTTTTATGGCAAAAATACACCAATTAACTTTGAGTACAAAATAAATGGATTAGCTTTGGCACGGGCTAAGAGTCTAAGGGATTTTGAAGTGACCTTTGCTTCAGGACTATGATTTAAGCTGAATATTTTTAATATTACGGACAAGGCTTTAAAATATATGGATTCGGAAGAAGAAATTGTGGACCGCTTAAAAATATTGCATGTTTAGGAAAATTATATATTATATTATATGTAAGAAATATATTGGAATAGGCTTCAATAATATGGAGACCACAACACGAAAATTATAAATATAGTAATAAAAATATAAGTATAATTTTGGAATATCTAAATAAGAGTTAGCTTAATACTATAAGTTGACAAAATTTGAAGACCCGCAGAACGTAAGCCTCTGCCGTATACATGTATAAATTATTACATAACAGTATTGATGATCTTTTTTTCTCCCAAATAAATTTTATATACCGCATTACCAAACAAGGACCTTAATCACATTTTACGTAAAGAATGCCAAAAACAATAATTTCAGTAATTCTTCAGTTAATGTAACGTGTAGAAAATTGAATAAAATTTAGGCTAAGTGTGACGTGTTTATTGTTCGTTTAAATCAACTTAGAAAAATAGGATGATCTGTACTCATGTCAAGTTGTCTTTTTTCCACTCTGTAATACGGTCTTAAATCTGTAGAGCTTGTATTAAATTAAATAATTGAAAAAATAATTAAAAATAACCAAAAGCTCTTATATGGCTATACAAGACCGCCTTACATTAAAAAAAAAAAAAAGATTTTTAACCTGTTATTTTCCTAACTATTATTTAACTTTAAATATAAAGTATAAATGGCCAAAACGGCATCTTAAAGTTAAATAAATAATGCCAATGCCAGGATATGGTTTAGAGAGGGAGAGACAGAAAAAAACAAACTAATAATTGTATAAAAATTTACCAAGAATAAAGTTAATCCTTTAAAGTATATTTATAATCAAAAATGTTCAGTGTCATAAATATTCGCAAGAAGTTTAATATATTGTGGTGACGTAAGATTTTGAATACATAGGACCACTTTACGTCACTCGGACCAATGTACCATATGGAACTATCTTCTTGGGACCATGAGACCGGTAGACAAAAAACTAACTTAATTTAGTACGGGCATACCCCCACTAGGGGTAGCCCGTACGGGGCTTAAGTAAAACTTTAACTTTTACTTGGCTTCACTTTTTTACCTACTTCTTATCTAATCTCTTTCCAATTTCTTTTTCGCCTCTTTAAATATTAAATTTTCCAGTGTTTGTTTTGCATTTCTACGCGACCCAGTTTGTTTAATATTTTTATTTTATTATTATAGGAGTAACCTAGAAAATTGTTTAATTTATACTTTTAAAACCTTGACACCTCACGTACATCTTTATTTAGCAAAATTCCCACTGTTAAGTAACCTAATTAAAATGTATACTTATTTTAAAATTCCCAAAAATGTATATTTTTAAAATTCCCAAAATGTATACTTTTTTACACTAGGTGTTCACATATGCCCCTTTCCGGAAAGCGTTGGACCCACAACGCTATTAGAAATGAGCCAAATATACTTTAAACCCTTTAAAAAAATTAGCAATATTACCGAAAACGATAGTTCCATATCGCTTACAAAAATTTAAAAATCTAACAATATTTTACCTATTATGTAAATTACTGTAAATAACCTTAACTTTTCGAAGTTTTAAAAATATCAAAAACAGTTTTATCTAAGATTTTTTCAATAAATGTAACCAAAAAAATGTGCAAGTAGCCTTTAATCCAAAAAATAATTAATTGACTTGACTTTTTTCTAAAAAATAAAAGATTTGTCATCACAGAATAATTTCCAAATTTGAGATTTTTTTTAAGTAGTTTTAATTAAATACAGTTGTAACGGTTAAGATTATTTTTAGAGGAAAGTGGCCAAAATTATACCTCCTACATTGAACACTTTAAATACATTATTACTCATTAACTTTACTACATAATGTACTAAACAAAAACGTCTGACTTGGTAAATAAAAATTTTTTATTTGAAACTAGCTAGCTCTGCATTATTAGAAATGGTCTTGACCTTTCCCGTATATTGTATATCATCAAAACAATGACCCTTTCATAATTACATATACGGTGGGTTAAAAAAAAGTTAATATCAAATTTTACTTTTAGGCTACTTCTCTGCATATTAAATCATTATTATTATTATTTTTTTCTAGTAAGTAAACACCAAAAAAAATACAATTAATTAAAAAAATATCACAGATTTACCTAAACACATCACACAACACTCGATTACAAATAACATACTGTCCTAGATTGTCCTTCCTTTGTCGAACTGTACCGGTCCACCTTGCCTCCCTGTCCATGTCCTAGATGGTGCGTTCCATTGGCCAATTGTCCCGTACTTCTTCTCCACATACCATTGTCCGCCTTTCACTCCCATTTTCTTCTTCTACATCAGGTTACTGCAGCCTCATGCCAATTTCCCCATATCCTGAGCTTCCTCAGGGCCGCTTAACTGTTTTGTACCCCACCATTCAAGACCATAACTTCAGAGCTCTTCCCCATACTAGAGCTGCGGCTTCCAGTGCTAATGCAGCCTCATGCTGCTTCTAAACTCCGTCTTCACGACGTAAAACAACAACTTCAACGCAAATCACTATTTCATATTCTTCTTCAACAACTATGGCTAACACCATTTAGCCATATTTCAAAAACTGAAGATACACCTTATCTTCATTTTTTTGTAGCTACGCTGCAACCTCCTTGCAGCTGCGCTACGCCACACATTTTTTCCGCATCTTTGTCATTAACCACACATTTCTTCTTCAGGGAACGGGACGCCTTTACCATATATATGGCATTTTCTTCCACCAATACACTGAGGGGTAGGAAGGGCGTACCATGAGCGACTTTTGCTATCGCTTCACAAAGGGCACTGGAGCTGGGGCGGGCACAGCTTACTATAACCGACGTTTCACAAAGGTCACTGGGAACGGGGGCGCCTCCACCATATGTGACGTATATATTTTGAAATATACATAGGGCCACTTTACGTCACTGGGCAAATGTACCATATGGAACTATCTTCTTGGGACCATGAGACCGGTGGACAAAAACTAACTTAATTTATTACGGGCATACCCCCACTAGGGGTAACTGTACCGGTCCACCTTGCCTCCCTGTCCATGTCCTAGATGGTGCGTTCCATTGGCCAATTGTCCCGTACTTCTTCTCCACATACCATTGTCCGCCTTTCACTCCCATTTTCTTCTTCTACATCAGGTTACTGCAGCCTCATGCCAATTTCCCCATATCCTGAGCTTTCTCAGGGCCGCTTAACTGTTTTGTACCCCACCATTCAAGACCATAACTTCAGAGCTCTTTCCCATACTAGAGCTGCGGCTTCCAGTGCTAATGCAGCCTCATGCTGCTTCTAAACTCCGTCTTCACGACGTAAAACAACAACTTCAACGCAAATCACTATTTCATATTCTTCTTCAACAACTATGGCTAACACCATTTAGCCATATTTCAAAAACTGAAGATACACCTTATCTTCATTTTTTTGTAGCTACGCTGCAACCTCCTTGCAGCTGCGCTACGCAACACATTTTTTCCCCATCTTTGTCATTAACCACACATTTCTTCTTCAGGGAACGGGACGCCTTTACCATATATATGGCATTTTCTTCCACCAATACACTGAGGGGTAGGAAGGGCGTACCATGAGCGACTTTTGCTATCGCTTCACAAAGGGCACTGGAGCTGGGGCGGGCACAGCTTACTATAACCGACGTTTCACAAAGGTCACTGGGAACGGGGGCGCCTCCACCATATGTGACGTATATATTTTGAAATATACATAGGGCCACTTTACGTCACTGGGCAAATGTACCATATGGAACTATCTTCTTGGGACCATGAGACCGGTGGACAAAAACTAACTTAATTTATTACGGGCATACCCCCACTAGGGGTAGTCCGTACGGGGCTTAACTAAAACTTTAACTTTATACTTGGCTTCACTTTTTTTACCTACTTCTTATCTAATCTCTTTCTAATTTCTTTTTCTCCTCTTTAAATATTAAATTTTCCAGTGTTTGTTTTGCATTTCTACGCGACCTAGTTTGTTTAATGTTTTTATTTTAGTATTATAGGAGTAACCTAGAAAATTGTTTAATTTATACTTTTGAAACCTTGACACCTCACGTATATCTTTATTTGGCAAAATTCCCATTAAGTAACCTAATTAAAATATATACTTATTTTAAAATTCCCAAAAATGTATATTTTTAAAATTCCCAAAATGTATACTTTTTATACTAGGTGTTCACAATATATACCGGGTGATAACGAGTTCACTTTCTTGCTGCTATTTTTTCTTTATTCATCAATGCTGACGATACTTAATAAGGTTGTTGGACTAACGAAAGGTAATTTTTAGGTATATATGATAGGCTTTTACGACTTCCGGTTTCACCGGAAATGACTGAAACTTTTGATTTTTAAATGGGACAGTACGATATTTTTAAAACAAATTTTGGTCAAGTTTTATTTTAAAATTTAATTTTTATTTTTCATCTAGAGTGCCATGATCATTCTAAAATCACTCCTCAGTGTTTTACATCTTAAAATTTGCTGTAAAAAATTGCATTTAGTAAAATTATGAAAGTAATTGGTTTCTATTTTGTTTTTGAGCTAGGATAAAAAAAACTTTAAAAATGAAGTTACGACTTTAAAAACATAAAATTGATTTCGTATTTTTATGGTAGTAAGTAAAGTATAAAAAGTGATTTTAAAGTGATCATGGTACTATATTTTAAAGAAATAAGAACCCTGATATCTGATCATTAAACTACAGAATTAACTTAACAAACTTATATTTTTATTTCTTTTGTACCATAAGAAATAAAAATGTTAAGGGGTGTACATTTGTAACCGGATACTCATAAACATAAATTTTTGAAGCAATAATTATTTTTAGGTTGTGTTTAGGTTTTTAATATAATAAACTTTATTTCATGTAATAGGTCCTTAAAAATTGTTGTACGTTTAAAAAATCTATATTAAAACTTACAAAATCTTTATACTTCCAATACCAATACAGAAGTCTGCCAGATAATAATTGTTTTTACTTTTAATATTTTGCTTTAAGCTAATTAGAAATGCAGGTGTAATAATGATAAAAGTTTTACTTGGAAAACTCTTTCAAGTATTCGTAGAAACCATCCCAAAGGTACCAGTTTAAATTTATATTCCAAGCGTGTTCTTTTAAAATTACTGTTGTCTCGCATTTCTATATTATTTTTAATTAGATTTTACTTTTTACGTAAACTTTTAACTGATAATTTTTATTTTTAGAGCTTCAAAAAATATTATACAGTACATTTTTTTATTTCTTCCTCCAATTTTATTTTTTAACGGATTAGTTTAAAGAATTCAATTTTCAGGAAATGACATTGATAACTAAATATTTGATTTTTGAGTAAAACTGACATATACATTTTTTAACATAGCTGCTGGGCGCAGTCTAAAAATAAATAAATGAACAGAGACTGAATCCTTTTAAATCTCTCGACGAGTACGTTTATAACCCTAAAATATACAATTAATACCTTTACTTGGCGGTGTTTTCAAGGTATTGAAAAAAATATATAGAGTACCGTAGTAGGTAAAAGTATTGGCTTTATATTTTAGGGTTATAAAGTACTCGTCAGGAGCTTTAAAACGATGTGCCATAACACGCCCTTCCCATTAATTTTTTTCCAAGATTGCGACCAGCAGTCATCCTAAATAGTTTATCTGTCAATTTTATTGTAATATATATATACAGTGTAAGCTTTTTCGTTAAGAACTCCTTCTATACATCAGAATATCTCGGTATGGTCATTTCATATCGCTAATATAAAATTCTACAGTAAAAAATCACTTTTGCTATTTTTTTACTAATTAGATAGGTATTTGATCATGCCGAAAAATGGTTTCTATTTATTTAGGCAAAAAAGTCAAGTTCAAAGTTCCAAACTAAATGGAAAATTTAAAAATATTTTTGTTTAGAAAGGAAATGCAGTGGCATACCATAATTTTCTTAAAAATATTTACCTTAGACCCCTCACGGATGATACTGTTACAAATTATTTTATTTCTTGTATCCCAAAAATGTCTTTTATGCAAAGGAGGCGTCACTCAAATTGTTTAAAAATATTTGAATTATTTTTTATTGTAGAATCACCTTTTAAAGATTGCCCGTTGAGTTACTGGACACCCTATATACGGGGTGTTAGAGAAATAATGTTCTTAACTTCAAAAGGAGACTCCTTGCATTATTCTAAACAAAAAATTTTTTGTTACATATGTTTAAAAAGCGGCCGTTTCAGGAGAAAAAATGTTAAACTTATTTTCTTTTAGTCATAAAATAAATAAATGCTATTTAATAATTTAAAATCATATGCCCAATTGCATAACAAAAACAATACCGCATATTTATTAATTAACTGTCTCTAACAAAAATAATTTTCTTGCCTATTAAATACAATTTTCCGAAAAAAAAAACAGACAAACAAAATCCCTTACACATTTGGCAACATCGTACGCGACATGGTGTCGATAGGCAAAAAAATAAATATCTTCGCCGGAAAAAAATTGTTTTATAGTTTTGTTGTTTATTGCAGTACATTATTGCAAGTAATGTTTACTCGTATTAAAATCACATTTTATTTTTAGTATGTATAGGTGTATAGGTGCGTGTATTTTGATACGAAAGTTATGTTTTTGGTACGCGAGTATCACGATATGCTTTTTATTTACAGAGAGGCTCATTTGCAAAGAACGTTTTTCTAATCGAGGGCTACCAGCTTAAATAAAATGTGTAGAAGACTCCTAAAGACTTGAGAGTATTTTGATTACAAATACATTTTCTGTACCTTTAGGTGCTTAAAGAACTGGGTTTTTTGGCATTGCTTTGTTTTAAATAAGTGACTCATAATCGTGTATATTTATGGTGTAATCGCCACGTATCGGTATGTCCTGTCATTTTTTAAATAAATGTAATGTTCTGAAAACGTTATTAAATAAAAAAATATTACCATTCGGTATATATATTCCTGTTGTGTTGCAACGTTGCCAAATGATGAAAAAATTAATTATTTACGACTCAATTTTTTAAAAATAATTGATTTTAAGACATAATTTATTTAAACACTTTTTGCTTGAAATAATGCAAGAAATCACGTTTTAAAGTAACGTACATTGTTTCTCTAACACCCTGTATAATATTGGCAAATAATCTCCTTATTGGAACTTTTTCTGTTGGACAATAATCTAATTGGATTTGATTTGATAAACAATTAAACAATTCTGGTTCTTCCTGCAAAAATATTCAAAATCATTGCATGCATTTTTTTATTTTATAATAAACGAATTTTTATTATTATTATGTTAATATCGCTTTAGCTTTCATTCCCCTTGAGAAAAACTATTTCTTGCTTATCCCTGATAATAAAATAGGAATAGGAATTTTCCACTGTGTCATTAATAATACAAAAACTGATTAACACATTTTCCTACTTTAGCTCTAATTTTTTAAATTCTCGTTTACATTGTTGAAAATTAAATTTTTGTCTAGTTAAATTCGTATTTAAAATCCTAATGTAAAAATTTTGCTGGTCTCTTTCAATACAATTAGAGTTTAAAACTGACGGTTAGACTTATACATTTTAAATATGCCAAGTACAGTTTTGCAATGTGGCTAGTACGTATTTGTTAAATAAGAAAAAAACAATTTATTAAAATAAAAACCCGTTCTAATAAACAATTTATTTTATGTACAAAAAGAAATGCGAATGTTACAAGGCTTTATTAACAACAACAAACAAAAATATTAAAGGTTTGTGTAGAACTGTAAGCTAACTATACACGTCGTGCAAGCTCGATTCCTTTCAATGGGTTTCAGTGCAGTAAACACTAGCAGATAGCGATTGGACAAGGATAAATTACATTCAAAACTTGCTGACTACTTTAATGTAGTAAATATTTAAATTTAATTTTAAGCAATGGCGATGGCGTAGCTAGGATTTTTAAGTATAATAACAAAAAATTTTTTTTGTTTCGCTCCCTCCTGCTTAATCGCTCTCGTAGCAAAGTATTGTACAGTGCTACCAATGACCTTTTATCCTTTACAGGAGACGAAACTTGTTTACATTTGATTACGATCAGACATTAAAAATTTCTCTGATTTGACTGGACTATTTGCTTCCAAGAGAATTTTGCTTAAGTCATAGGGCAAGCGCTAGTGCCACTTTTGCTATTTTATATTAAAAGTATTGGCTTTTGCCATGCTTGCATTTATTTGTTAATACAATTTTTACTGGTAATACTAAGAATATCGTCTAAACTTTAAGGTGATTTTGATATCAGAATTTTATAGTTATTATTAGGTTCATATTAAATTATCATTATATTTAATTATTTACAGGTTTTTATTTACAGGAGAATAGCCAATCCGGACTCGGATTGGCTATTCTCGTAGCATTTTCATTACTTCTCATGCGCCATTACTTGCAGCGTTGCCTTGTGAGAAATAGTTGTTTTAGTGATTTTCTCAGTTTTTCATGTGTTTTATAGTGTTTTTGTGTAAATTATTGGACAATATTGCCGACATTATGGTTCGTGAATGCCAAGTATGCAAAAAATAGACTTTTTAAACCCCAATGTGTCAAATTAAAGTATATTTATATTTATGTGTTATTTTTTACCAAAAATCTCTTCATGAATTAATTATCGTTACTTTTTTGTTAAAAATAATATTATTTCAATAACAAGTTGTTTTTTACTTTTTGCAATAAATGAAAAATTGCCAATAAGAGACATTTTAAAATTACTTATCTTTCTTATTTTGGTCTTAGTCTTAAATTTAAGAAAAACAAGCTTTTCCTACCTTAAATTCATAGCTTTTAAAATTAAACAAAAAATTTTTAAATACTAAAACTTCTAAACAAAAAAAATTATACTAGTATTAAAAGTGGTATCTTTTGCTTATCGCTATATTGTAAAGTTCTCGCCAGTTGAGAAGATGCCACGGCGTCACCAGTTCTGTCTCACATTCAATTATTCTCCTTTTTGTTGCTCGCACACGTTGTAGACAACGCGTTTAGACAGCGATAGTTGATTGCCGTCTTTATTTGTATGACGCTTGTGGCACCTTTGTAACTGGTTTTTAGTCTACTCGAAATATTCTTTGTGTTGTTTTGTAAATGCTTAAATTCAGTCAAAAACAAAGTGCATAAATATTACCCAAAATCTAAAATGGCAAATTAGGTGAGCATAAACAATTTTTAAAATAATTTTCTCATAAATGTAATGAAAGTAAAGAATATGTGTGTCCAGTAATAAAAAATTTGAATGCTCGTTCGCTAAAGGTTAAAGTACACTAGGCGCTTAGGTCTCGGTACTCTCACGGACCGATCAAATATTTTACATGCATTTTAAAAGAATGACCTTGAATGATATTTAAATACGATGTAAGATATTTGATCGGTCCTTCAGCGTACCGAAACCTGAGCGCCTAGTGTGCTTTGACTTTTAGAAATCACGAACTAGTTAGTGCAAATCGAATATTATCATAATCAGTCAGTTCATTTAAAAGTAAAGTATGTGTAGAATGGCGAATGCGCAACCGAATGTAAGGATTGGCAAAACATTAAGTCTTTTTAAAGGAATGCATATTATTTTGTATGATTAATCGATAAGAATACTTTTAATACAATAATAATTTGAAATAAAAAGATCATGATTTTCAATCTATTATTTAAAATATTCTGAATTTACCATGTCTAGTTAGTTACTAACTAAAATTTCTTGGTTTTGAATTATAATATATAGGCATCATATTTTACATTGCAAGCACAAAAAAAAGCCATAAACTAGCAAGCAAAATAAAATGGCGTTCAAAAAAGGAATATTCGTTTTTAGTAATACAATCTTTTAAATTAAGCTACCTATCCAGTTTTTATTCTATATTTTATTTATTTTTTAAATGTTTATTCCTTTATTTCTGTTGGTAACTTTGTTAAAAAAATAAAAAAATAAACAAATACAAAAAGGCATTTATCATCATAAAAATGGTTAGGCGATGTCTGAGATAATTTCCGTTCATGTTTCTTTACGTCATGTAAATGACCAATTGGGCTTAAAAGAAGTTTCTATTTAAAAAATAAATACATAAGATCATCAATGTCTATATCATGAATAATCAATAAGCCCACATTCTTATAAACAAAAGAAAGTTTTTTTGAGAATGTGAGGTATATTTTTATATCCACGTTATAAAACGTAAAATTACCCATACCTTATTTAAAAAAGTTTTATAAGTTTATCTAAAACATTCTTATTTGGTGTTATTTTTGCTTATTTTATTATTACCTTAGAATGGCACGCCTCTGGCAATCGAAATGCACTCCGTCATTATATTATTTACAGTGTTGACAACACAGAGGTATTTGCAAACAAAGGCAAATTATTTTGATTTGTTTTCTTTGTCACACACTTTTGTGTTTTCATGTTTTGTATTTTAATCATGGCAACAAAACAAACGGCATTTTAGCATTGAAAAAACAAGTAATGTTTGGTCTGTTGTAAATAGTCTAAGAGTGCTACATTAGGAAAGCCTATACCGGGTGTTGCTCCGTCGAGCGGGACATAGGGAATCTCATGTAAATTTTGAAGTAGTCAAATATTGGCTCCCCTAATTGTTTAAGAAAAAAATGCTATTAGGATTTATTGAAGAGCACAAGAGAAGAAAAGAACTTCTTTATTTAAATAAGCCGCTCTGACGCTAACGCTGGTTATCGTGCCCGAGCCTTAAAGTACTATAATATTCACACCTTAAGGTATATAGGAAAATACTTAGTTAGAACATGTTAACTTAAGAAAATTTATAATTTAGGTTAGTTAACCAATATTTGTAGAAGTTAAAACTTTATGAGTTAACACAGCGTATTAGGAAAGTGAAATAAGATTACAGATGACACTTTATAATTAGCAATCCAAAATCTAAAAATTTACTCTTCAAGCTCTGGGAAATCCCAGATTCGCTGCACCTTCTCTGTATCTTATATTTAAACTGTAATAAAATATTTATGCAACGATGTTATTTAATACTTACCTTGAATACATATTCCTGTGAAGTACTGCAAAAGTCAATAAATACCTAAGTACTAAAACTTTCTTTATACAAACATTTTAAAAGTTAAACAGTAGTTTGACAGCGTTTTTATTCTTGCAAGTAAAGCAAACAATTCTTAAAAACTGTAAAAAATTAAAAAAAAATTACTGAAAAATTTGCAATTGCAAACTTAATAAGTGATAGAAATAAAACAAACCTTTAATAAGAAATTATTTAGTAGCTTGATATTCACAACGGCATTTCAAGGAATTACTTTAAATATATCATTAAGAGTCTGTTACATAAATAGAAATAAATATTTTAAACTTAGACCTAACAAATTTTAAATGACTAACTCATAAAAACAAACTATACTTGCCTGAATGAATTACACACACATATGCTCAAAGCCAACATTTCCTTATAAAATTTTATTTTTTCCCCGTAAGTCTATTCCAGAATAAACTGTATGTTCTTACTAAATTAATAAAAAACAGTTTTTTATGAATATAACACACACATTTGATAAAGCCTTCCCCATCCTATAGCTTGTTGCCATAGTTTTACATGTCAGGACCCTAATAAAAAATTAGATAGTAGTACCTACAAAGTACAAAACAAAATATTATTACCAGTAATAGAAATGGAATGCAAATATTAATATTTTATTATTTGTTACTAGTAATTGCTTATTAGTAACAAGCACACTTTGATGATAAAAGCAAGGTATGTAAAGCAACGAAGATCAGCTAAAAAATACTTTACTGCCAAGTGGCAAGACTGGCTCTAATAGGTTTTAGCTCGAAGGTACGTGTAGTGCATCTGACAATTGCTGTATTCCTTTTATGCTCCAGAACCGCCCAGAACGACACCATAAGTGTTCCTTTTACAATTTTTTGACATTTTTTCATGTTGTAGAACCGTTCTTGACATTATTGACAGTTCAGAGAACGGTTCAGAACGGTTCTACAAGGTAAAAGGAATACACTAAATGATTAAGTACAATTCAAAACTATATGAACCCTATTTTAATGTCAAATTATCTACTAGAAAGTAGAAATTCCAATAATTCAATATAAACGTAAGTTTTACGGTAATTTGGGCATAAACGGCGTAAAATATAACTAGGGGTTCAGTAAAGCATGTTTCATTTAAAAAATACAAGGTCCACTTAAAAATATTGAAATAATTTGCGGGTTGAATACTTACTGATTGAATTTTAAAATCAGATATCTCCTTTAGTAGGAATATCTCCTATTTTGCAGTCTAGAGCAAGGCAGTATCTACTTTATTTCACACTTAATACACTAAATAATCCATTTTTAGGCACATAATCAGTAAAATATTTTCTTTTGACAATTTTTCGAATGTCGTTGCTAAACTAACATAACACGTCAAATTTAGAAAAGTTAAAATTTACAAATAATTTTAAACCACGATTTCGTCATTCACGTCACTGCTTAAAAAGTAGCGAAAATTAATGCTTTAAAAATTATTTTATTTTATGACGTCACTTACAATTTAAAGTCGGTTAAAACAGAAGTTTATCCATTTTATTTTAAAAATTTAGTAATTTTGTTATCGATGCTATACGGTTACATCAGCTTCTTCCATATTTCCATTTTATTGTAATAACAAAAACCACCTAAAGAACATATTTTACATATGAACTGTCAATTCAGTTCGAAACATCCACCTGCGAAGGTTTTGAAATACTTTCAATTAGTGCCATTTGTGACGTCATTACATTAAATAATTTCGACGCGAAAATAAAATAACCAAGATATGGTTATGATAAAGGTGCCCATGAAAGCTGTGTTGCAAAATGACATTTAGCAAATTTCTACTCAAAATATAAAATATGTTATATACTATCTTTTATACAAATAAAAACATATTAAACTAAAAAATTCTTAAAATTTTTACGAATTACATACCGGTTAAGCAAACAGGTATTGGTATATCGGCCAGTAAAGCAACAACAAAGGATGATCTGACTCATTTAATCCAAAATGTTTACATGCAGCTATTCACATTAGACTGTCTCTTTTCCTCACATTGCTTATGTGTTATGTTATTTCGCTGATCCAGTATATAAAGTTCCAAATAATTACCAATAAAGTAATGGTATGGGGTGTACTTTATATTTATTTGTGGATAAATATGTCAAATTAACAAATTCGAAAGATACCAAAGTAAAAGAAAAAGAAAATATCAATAGGAACTGTGATAACCAGGTAAAATTTTGATAGTTTTGATAAAATAAAGCTCTTTATAATTACGCTTAAAAAATTATGATTCCAAAATTTGTTTAGAGAATTCAGGTTTGTATTGTAGCTATAGTTGAAAATAATAGTATTTCCAAATTTAGCTAGTTTATCGTTTTTATCATGGATTAAATCTTTAAATAATTATTTAAACTTTGTTTAAAAAAAATACTTGTTGAAATATTAAACAGAATAATTTTCGCGCTAATAAAATGTAATTTAATAAAAGTCTTCATAATTTTTGGTGAAAAAATAGGATAAATTCTACTACATAATTTTATGCCTGGCAACACTGTTTCATCTTAGTTTCATTAGATCCCGAATACCACGAGCGCCCTATATCGTTTAAAAAAATGTGTTGATATATACCCATTTTTTTCAGTATAATCCCGTTGGCGTTTAAATTCCTTCCCCTAGCCCTTCTTAGTAGGTACCTAGGTTATAAGCTCTAAGAAGCCTTCGTAGACTGTTTATAAAAATAAAACAAATAGTAAACGTTTATACAGACAGTCCAGTAACTTTACTGATAAACTCTAGGAGAAGATTCTCTAATGGAAAATAAGAAAAAATGAACTTCAAATGAACATATATGTCCTAAACTTCCTCCTTTGGAAACTACAAGTTAAAATTTAAGAAAAACAATGGTTATTTTTACAATAACTTCTGTGCCATTCTGGGTACTTAGTGATTTTTGAGAAATTAATTAGACGTTTATACAGAATATTTTTTAATAAAAAGAAAAGTATATACGCTATTAAATTTTCCTCAAAAAAATTGATTTTAGTTGAACCGGTTTGTATTTATTTACGATAAAATCATATGGATTATAACTAAACAAGAATAAAAAAGTTTTTTAATTTTGAAAATACTTTTTCCTAAAATTTAATTTTATTATACTGAAAAATATATTTTTAGACCAACGATTATTTTTCTTAAACTTTAAAACTTAGTTCAAAAGTGGGGCGTTTAAGACATACGAGCATGTTCATTATTCATATTGATGTTTTTTCTGTGGAAAATCATCGCCTAAAATTTGTCGGTGCTAGTAGGGAGAGATAGGGGGTTTACTACCCTCCGTCCCCCGGGGAGCTTATTATCTCAAGATCTCTGACGTCATTCGAAATTTAGGAATCTTGCGCAACGCGTTATTTAGGGCGTGGTCCCTACTATCTGTCAAACCATAAGTGTCATCTGTCACCTGTCAAATGTCACCTGTCACCTGTCATATGTCAAAAATCACGTGACTAGGAAAATGGCTGCCATGCGTAGGATACTTGCGCTATGGTCATAAATTGATTTGCGCAAACGCGAAAATTCCAAGTCATACCGTTCGGGCACTATCGACTAAAATCGTTATTTAACCTTGATGATGAGTCATTAGCGCGCGGTTTAAATTTTTTAAAAATAGTGTAACGTCATACCTATCGAATAGCGAAAACCGCATGACGCCATCTTTAGCCATAAGGGCGCTACAGCTGTTTAAAATATGGCGAGAGACACCAACCAGCGATTAGGACGGTAACCCCATAGCAAAATTAACCATAGCGGCCTTATTATTAAACTTAGAATAATGAAACTTGAACAAAGAATAGTTGCTAACGGCAAATAATTTCAAGGCCAAACTTGTCACATGATAAGCCAAAAATTCTACGGTCCCCCGGCACCCTGAGCCCCCGCTTAAGCCATCGGTTTAAGCGGAAAGCTGTGGTTAGATAATAAACGGTAAAAAACAGTGGTAACTAAATAAAAAACAGTGTTTGTAGTAAAGCATTTATTATAAAATAAAAAATACATACATGGTTGCCCTATTTCTAAATAATTCTTAGAATAATACCTTATAAAATAAATAGCAGTGTTTACAGTAAAGCAATTATTTTTAAATTAAAAAATACATTGTTGCCATATTGCTAAATAATTCTTAGAATAATGTATTATTACGGTTATTTAAACTCTTCTCACAGACCCTGTTAATGGTGAATATTTTACAAGTTTGTCATGAATAATTAAACAGTAAGCATTTGTGTTTGCAGGAAAGTTTTCTTTTGTTTCAATCTCTAACCTTACATCAATAATGCCAGAATTAAGGATTTCATTTTGTCTTGAACAATCAATTACAATTAAGGATGCATTGTTTTTAAATTTTTTAGGAGTTAAAAGTGGTTCGTTTTCCTTTTCGTAGTAGCTTTCTTGAAATTCTGAGTACATTTCATAGAGAGTAGCTATTATACCTCTTGAAATTTCCAAATTTAAATTATCATATGGATAAAATTCAGAATTTAAATAAAGCTTCGCATTTGATACATCACAATGATCAAATAAGCTACAATTTTTCTTGTGGTTATCCTTTCGATCTGTTTGAAAACCTAAAATTATCCATCTTGGTCTTTCCACCTGCACAGAAGTTTTAATGGTCCATGTAAGATGTTTTCCAATCGGTATTGAAGGATGTTCTGTGAGTTCCCAGCTTCTAAAACCGATATCCAATTCAGTTCCACTTCCAACAATCTGTAAAAGTTCTAGTCGCTCAGCATCGGATACTGTAATATGTGGTAGCCTCCAAACAATTTTATCAATAATAGCTTGTACATTTTCTCCATCGGTAGTGTTAATAACGGCATTTTTATCGGAAGAACTTCTTAACAATATTAGTTCATGCTTAACATTTATAAGTATCTTTTGAAAATCTTCAGCGAATCCTAGTAATGTCCTTAGTGGAACACAAACATTAAAAGTTCCGTTTGAGCCCATCCCGTCCCAGGTAAAATCATCTTCAATACTCCAACCAGCGTTTTTATATTTAATTAACTCATTACCATTGTAAGAGACATAACCTTTCATTGTTGCTGCTATTCCAGGATATCTAGTCGAATCAATAACTTTTCCGCCAATTTCAAGACGAATTTCTTCAAAGAGGTGTCCCACAAAGTTGTTTACAAGTTTGGCAGTGTCTGAAACTCTTCCATCGGACCCTTTTAAAAGTCGTCCTTCCAAATAAATATGACTTGCCCAAGGTAGGGTGTATATATCAGTTTGTTGCACCGGTATTCGAATTTCATCATTATTTTTGAAAGAGCTGGAGTACGGTAAATGGCTATGCCTTTCTATTTTTGTAATAGAGTTATCAAAGTTTAGCGAATCTGTCACGTTTAAAATGCTCATTTTCAGAGTTCTTAACAAGAAGCCCTATGGATGCAAGAAATCTTATATTTTCTTCTGTTAAGCTCTTTTTAGTGTTCCAAAGCTGGTTAAAATTGACAATTTTCTTGGCGTTATATTTCACAACCATAACACGTGTGCTCTGCACAACGTTCTGCAGTATACTGGCACACATATCACAAAGTAGTTATTTATAAAGACTTTCTCAAATGTAATCTAATAGTAATAACTTCTCCTCTAAAGTCAACCAATTCACCATCTTGATCAACCAGTTTTAATTTAATGTTGCTGATAATTTTGGTGGATACAGGCATATAAAGCACATTTTGAGGAATTTCTATAATTTTGAAACCAGCTGGTACTGATGGCGAAAATTCATGTATTGTATGAACAAGCATATTATTGTGATATGCACCAGTAACGATATTACACTCGATTTTAATCACGTTAATTTTCAGAATATTTACAGGTGTTTGCGATACATGTTTAACGTTGGGCTTTAGCAAAATATTATGAAATCCCAACAATTTTCCAATAGAATTTGTCTTAGTAAAGTCAACTGTATGAGAACATTCAAGCTCGCACTTGAGCGTATTAACATTACCCTTTAGGCTTAGGGTACAATTAAAATTATTGATGGCTTTATTTTTTTTCCTGTATGGCCTTTTGTAGATAATCATTTATTGCACTTATTTCATATGATCCAATCGGGATTTCTAGAGTAATATCACCCACATAAAATTTGTTATTGCTATTATCAATGTTGGGTATGGCGTTAAACGTTTCTAAACTGACTAAACCAAGCTCGTATTCACTAGTGTCATCTCTCAAGTAGATGGGCGGGTTATAGGTTGCTTCTAAGATGGAACTATTACCACTCAAGCTAAAGGTATGCATGACGGTTGAAGTAAGACTAAATTTATTTCTTGAGTCATCTCTATTCATAGGGTTTTAAATAGAGTCCCAAACCGTTTTTGTATGGTCCCAAATATAAACCGCTACCAGTTTTGCTAATCGCAATAGATTCCATTGTTTTGTTGTGTCTCTTTTCTTCTTCTAATCTTTCTTGCGCCGCCTTAGAATCTTTAACAGCTTTTACGATCCCTGATATTCCACCGCTAAGTGCTCCTACGGCGCTTAAGCCGGCAAAAAGTGGTATTAAAAATGGTAGAAATCCGCCGACTACAGGTAAAGGTACTACATCTGCAGGTTTTTCTTTGTCCACCCCATTGAATGCTTTCAGAGCTACTTTAGCAGCAGAGAAAAGATCTTGCGGTTTTTCTACGTACAATGCCTCCCTCGCTTTTTGAAACGCGGTCGCGAAGGGAATCCCCTTACCTCTACGAGCAGTTTTTTCTTAATTGATTTTTTCTTAAACTTCTGCATGACCGTACAGCACAAAGTCTTTGACAATACTAAGGATTGAATCAGAATGTTAAGTATATTTATATATGTTACGCTATACTATAACTGCCATCATTTAGTTCCCACGCGTCATTGAGTCAACACGTGTCTAGAGCTACATAAAGATTATTAACAATAATACCGTATTTAAGAAAAACAGTACCGTATTTAAGAAAAACAGTGCCGTATTTAGAAAAACAGTGCCGTATTTAGAAAAACAGTGCTGTATTTTAGAAAAACAGTGCCGTATTTTAGAAAACGGTGCCGTATTTTAGAAAAACAGTGCCGTATTTTAGAAAACGGTGCCGTATTTAGAAAAACAGTGCCGTATTTTAGAAAACGGTGCCGTATTTTAGAAAACGGTGCCGTATTTTAGAAAAACGGTGCCGTATTTAAGAAAACAGTGCCGTATTTAGAAAAACGGTACCGTATTTAAGAAAACGGTGCCGTATTTTAGAAAACGGTGCCGTATTTTAGAAAAACAGTGCCGTATTTAGAAAAACGGTGCCGTATTTTAGAAAACAGTGCCGTATTTTAAGAAAACGGTGCCGTATTTGAAAATAAAGACCGTTATCGCTTAAGCAGAGGGCTCTGGGCTATTTGCTTAAGCAGTGGGTTGCTCCAAAAGTAAATCCTAATTAGTAAAAATATATCTTTACCATGGATTTGAACAAGTTGGACAAGGATGCGAGGCGTAAAATAATTGAAGCTTCCAATAGTATTCGAAAAAAATTCCAGCTTTTAAAGAAGCAGCAACGTGAGAATGGCGAGCTAGAGTTCGACACGAATGATGATCAGCGCTCAGAAGATAAGCGGAGTTTGCAAGAAGATCCAAACATTCTTCAACTCCTTGATAAACATTCGCGTAGTGTAAAAAATTATATGATTCAATAAAAGCTGGTCGTTATGAGAATGCTGTTATATTGGAAAATACGTATAAACCTTTGGCAAAAATAATATCCAAATCAATACAAAACACTCAATCTGGTAGACAACCATTTATACCAAAGTCCTTAAAAAGACGTCAAAGCGAAAATTTTACTCATACAGTAATAAAGAAAGCACGAACTCCTCTTAACTTTGCCAGTCCCGTTAAAAAACAAGACGATATAGCTGAACAAGAAAAAGAATATATGGATGATGAGCCGTCGGAAGATGATCAAATGATGGAAGAAGGCGAAACAGAGGAAACTGATTTAAACAGAACTATCTATGAGCACCAACCTGAAGAAAGTTACTTTGATGATGACTTTAGAATCGACCCACAATTAAATCCTGTTCAGATTGATAGTATTCCGGAAGAATCCTTTCGAGAATATCTAGATCAGTATGATCCGCTACCTAGAGCATATGTGGAAGGTTTTATAAAAGATACGGAAAACGAGTACGATCGAAACTATTTAAAACATGATATGGCTACTGATCATCTAACTTTCGGCGATTCACGACTTGAATTTAACGGTCCAGATATTTATGTTAAAGGGGAAAAATTTGTTGGAACTCCTGGTCTATATGAACTTATATTCAAGACCAATCCGTTAAAAAACAAATTTACATCACTAGACGAGCGAGCATTTGCAAAATTGGTTTTGCTAACGAATGCTAGTAAGAGAAACTTTAATGAAAACGAACAGCATGTTGGCAACAGAGGTGTCAAGTACATGTTAACAATTAAACCATTACTCGAACGTATAAAAGAGGAGCGAATAAGAAAACAAAAAGAACGCGATAAAGAGTTGCGAATTACAAGAGCACAAAATCCTCAAGGCTATGGTTTACCAATTGATACTCAACATAAAATATTTAACAATAATAAAACTGATTATATTTACTGGGATGATCCAAATGAGCTTGTGGATAGATTAAGATTGTTAATGGCTAGCAAGCAAGTGGGTAATAATAACCATCAAAATGAGATTATGAGTATTATTGAAGAGTTAAAGGAAGCCGATATTATTGAATAAAAAGAGTTGATTTAGTAACATAACATCATTTTCAAGATGACTCTCGACAAGTTCGGACGTAATTTAACTCATCCATATCATTTAGCAAAAAGCTTAAAACAGAAGATGGTGTAAAGGATAAGCCCGAAAACATCTTGTATGGCTACATGAATATTATGTTGGTTTGCGAAAAGGGTTTGTCAAAACATCTTTTTATAAGTGGCACAAAATTTGATTACTACAGGTTTCCCATTACAAGTGGAATTATTGAATATGTTAATATCGATACACCTGTTAAAACGTATATAAACGCAACAGCATATGAAAAACCAAGCGAGTTGTTACACCAGAAGTTAAATTTAAATGATTATATTTTATTTTTAGGAGATAAATTACGAACACGTACCAAAATACATGTTGAGTTTATAATTAAATATCCTATTTTATAAGGTATTATTCTAAATAATTGCTTTACTGTAACCACTGCTATTTATTGTATAAGGTATTATTCTAAGAATTATTTAGAAATATGGCAACTATGTATGTATTTTTTATTTTATAATAAATGCTTTACTACAAACACTGCTTTTTATTTAGTTACCACTGTTTTTTTACCGTTTATTATCTAACCGCAGCTATGTTTGTTATTGTTGACGTATGCTTTGACCTTGAAATTACAAGGGGTACGTTCAGAAACCATCTATTAGGGTAAACTGCTCTCTGATTGGTTAAAAATAATGGCTTAAGAAAAAATACGGCTCTCTAATTGGTTGAAAATAACGGCTTAAGAAAAAATACGGCTCTCTGATTGGTTGTAGTAGGGGTATGTTCAGAAAATATTATTTGGGTAAAATGCAAGGAGTATATTAATACTTATTTAAGACGTCACTGTGCGCGCTACGCCTTCCGCTTAAACCGATAGCTTAAGCGGGGGGCGCGGGGTGCCGGGGGACCGTAGAATTTTTGGCTTATCATGTGACAAGTTTGGCCTTGAAATTATTTGCCGTTAGCAACTATTCTTTGTTCAAGTTTCATTATTCTAAGTTTAATAATAAGGCCGCTATGGTTAATTTTGCTATGGGGTTACCGTCCTAATCGCTGGTTGGTGTCTCTCGCCATATTTTAAACAGCTGTAGCGCCCTTATGGCTAAAGATGGCGTCATGCGGTTTTCGCTATTCGATAGGTATGACGTTACACTATTTTTAAAAAATTTAAACCGCGCGCTAATGACTCATCATCAAGGTTAAATAACGATTTTAGTCGATAGTGCCCGAACGGTATGACTTGGAATTTTCGCGTTTGCGCAAATCAATTTATGACCATAGCGCAAGTATCCTACGCATGGCAGCCATTTTCCTAGTCACGTGATTTTTGACATATGACAGGTGACAGGTGACATTTGACAGGTGACAGATGACACTTATGGTTTGACAGATAGTAGGGACCACGCCCTAAATAACGCGTTGCGCAAGATTCCTAAATTTCGAATGACGTCAGAGATCTTGAGATAATAAGCTCCCCGGGGGACGGAGGGTAGTAAACCCCCTATCTCTCCCTACTGGTGCTATTGGACGACCCGTATTTTGTTGTTACTTGATAATATTTATTAAAATTTATTTAAATATATAAGGTGTCTTCAAAAGGTCAGAACAAAGCCCTACCAACAAATATTTTGGTCAAAATGCGATGGTCTAACGCAATTTATTTTATAGGAAAAGTTTTGTTTGCGAAATACAGGATGTAAAAGTTTCCATTTTATGTTGGTTATTTTTATTTATCTGATTTAAATGATAAATACCCTTTTATATTGGTATTATAAGGTCCTGCAGGGTTGGAAATCAAAATCTGAACATGCTTTTGTTGTAAATGTAGAGGGAGCCCTCAGCAGTGTTTTGCTTAAGTTTAATGCTATTACTTATTTGTGCCTTTGAATATTATAGCTCCAGTAAATAATTCCTTTTTATTATATGTTTTAAACCAAAAATGTATATTTAGTAAATATCGATACGAGCAACCATTTTTGAGATATTGCAGATTAAAAGTTCCTTATATTGCTCATTTCCAAGGTACGGGGTGTCAAATTAAAAAAATAATATTAAAAATTTTAAAACTCTATATTTTGCAAACATACGACTTTTAGACTGAGGTAAATTGCGTTAAATTATGAGATTTTTATCAAAAGTCGAAAAATACATCTAACACGGTTAGTGGTAGCAATATTAACTAATTTTAATTATAACTTTTATTGCAAAACATATAAAAAAATAAATTATTTACTAGAGCCATAATATACCTGGGCAAACAAAACACCATTTCAAACATAATCAGAGAACTGCAGGTACATTTTACAACAAAAAAACAGTAAAAATACCTTTTAAGTAAAAACTAAAAATATGAAGAATAACTTTGGGTTAAAAAATTGTAGAAAATTAAACAAAGGATCTAATGTAGACCAAGGGGTGAACCTTTCAAGTGTCCTCATATAGACTTTTTTAGGTGTATATTTTTACTTAATAACTAATAAACCGAAACTTATTAGTACTGATATAAATATATTTTTTTAGCATTCTAATTGTACAATAAAATGAGAGCTTTTATTTAACATAGTCAAGTTTAATTTGAATATGCACCAATATCTATTTTAGGCTCTAAACATTTATTTGAAAAGTGTAGACTACATATTTGTCTACAAATGGTTTGCCAAATGTTTGGAAAAATATTTCGGTTACAGTATCGGGAAACGTGTAAAGCCGAATTTAAATAAAAATGTTGTTTTAAATCCCCAGGAAATCTCGTTATGCCTTTAAGGCTCAAAACAGACGAAACGGTTTTTTTGAGCCGACGCCATCATCTGTTTTGCATTATAGTAATACCATAGAATATAATTCGTATTACACAGTTGCGTGGACGTGCCGTGGCCGGGCCGTGCCACGGTCGGAGCACGGTAAAACATCTATTGCATACTTTTTATGAACCAATTTACAGTAGACCGGACCCAGGGCGTGCTTCGACCGGGACACGGCTGTCAAAAGTCGGAGAATATTGTTTCCCGGCTCCGCACGGCACGAGCACAATACGTTCTAACACGAATTGTTTTGCCGAGAGCTCAAAAACACCGGCGGGCAGTCAACGGTAGATTTTAGTGACATAAATAGTTAATTTTATATTTTAATAAATGACGAAAAATTGTTAGAATGTCTGCGCATAAACACTCTTCTTTATGATATGACCCATCCTGAGTATCTGTATATTAAATATAAAATTATAGTATAGAAAACAATATCTGAGGAAATAAATTAAACTGGTAAACAAAAAAAAATGTTTTCAATACTTCGTCATCAAGAGCAGTTGCAATATCCGCTAACAAAACTATTAAAAATTGCATTATAAAACACTAAATCTTGTCACAAAAGTCAAATATAAAAAATAGATAGATGCAATAATTGGTGTATACTGGGGTGCGGTCTGCTATAAATAACCAAAACAACCAGAGCACAGGAGAAACGACACGGCACGTGAATAATCCTTAAGCCCGTAGTCGTGTGTTTCTCTGGTAAAATGTAGAGAGATGCAGTGCAAAAATTTTGTATTTAATCAAATTGCAGTAATATGAGTTAATTAAACCGCGCTTTAAATTACACCTAATCACAAATTGAATCTTTAAAAACACCGAGTCCTGCACCGTAGCACGGCAGTGTCTCGGTTTTGAAATGTACGTGCCCGACCACATACCCCGCACCGCATTTCGACAAGTAAACAAACATTAGTTTATTTGATTTTTCAAAATATTATTTTAAAAAACTAGTACAAAAAAATAACCATGTATTCGTAAGTTCTACTTACATGTTATTCACAAGATGTAACAATAAAATTAATTTCACACTTTTTAATACTTATTTTTTTTTCTTGTTTTCTTTATTTACAAAAAGTAACCGTCACCCACTAACTTTTAATTTTTATACGTAAATAAAAGATAATGCCCGTAAGCTCAAAGGTTGGTTTTGGGAACATCGGCGCTGTGCGATCCACGTATAATTTTTTTCTGGGCATGTTTCAGTCCGTACAAGACACGATTGTGCTACGATGCGGGTCTTGTGGGACATCGGTGCGGTTATGTGTGGCCAGACTTTTGTCTATACTACACTTAAAGTTTGGGCAAAAGAAACACAGATAAGTAGGAAAAGTTGTTTTATTTAAACAAAGAGATGTACATACATAAAACACTGATCTCCATGGATAGCCAATAATTGGTACCTGCGCGAAACAAAAGGTACAAGTTATGGGCGAACAAATAAGTTTGTGCACAAGCAAATCGAGGATGAACGCGCCTGGTGCCAAAGGAACTATCGGGCAGAATGATGTAAATTTATCGCCACTTTTCCGTTTGAAGGTCGTTGAGTCAGTATCGTATTTAAATAAATTTTAAAAATACAGTTACATCAAATCAATTGTTTCCGTATTTTAGAAAAAAAATATTAGGAGCAGTTCCGGATCTGGGAGGGGTGGTGGCAAACGGTGGTGTCCGCCCAGGGTGACACCTTCAAGGGGCAGCAAATTGAAACATGAAATGTATAAGAAATCGGCGATTGTAACAGAAAAATACCTTTTTTGGGCCTTTACTTAATCTGTTATTATACATAGGCATTTCAAAAGAAAGCATTTTTTTGCTCTTCAATTTTTTCTCAATAAAAAGGCCGGGCGCGGCGACATACGGCAAGTTTTGTCTCTCGTTACAAAAATAAAGTCCGGAGCTGTTAAAAAAAAGTAAAATAAGTAAGTACAACTAAATGTATTACATGAATTTTAACAATGTAACTAAATTAATGAACTGTTATCACCTGATTGGCTACTCTGACAGTTTTTAATAGTTAGAACGTAATAAATATTTTTTTAGATATTCTAATAGGTATATCATCAAAAGCGCTTATGTTATTTATTGTGGTAACATTTTAATTTTTGTTTCTAAACCGCTCTGTAATATGTTTTAAACTCCAAATGTGTAATGATATGTAAATGTCCAATTTTTCTCTAGCTAAATTTTATCTTATTAACTTAGCTACCATATTACTTTAATTCCCCCTTCTTTTTTAGTGCTTTTTATCACTATAGGTTAGAGGCCAATTTTTAAAATGTTTTTTATGTAATTCTTAGAAGTTGTTGGACGGATATTCTCCTGCTCAGATATTGCGAAACCACGACATTGTTTTTGGCCGATTCCTTTTTGTCTCGACTTACACCATTCTACAAAATGAAACAAAAGTATTGGAACCAGAAATGTGATATATGATAATTTCTAACCTTAAAATATCGGAATATAAAATCAGCAATTTTTAAACGCTTTTTTGCAAAGTACTAAATATTGTTAAATGCTGAAGCAAAATTTCCCCCGTAATTTAAGTTCGAAACATAACTAAAAACGTATTTTGCATGTCTGAGTCACTATTACTTTTTCATTCTTAAAAAATTGCTAAAGAACTTTAGAACTGAAGAAAAATATTGGGGCCTATGACTCGCATACCTCTGTCTATTAAACTAAGATTAAAACATACCCAAAGTTTTTTAAGATTGGAAAAAAATTGTGACTTTTCTGATCACGCATTCGTGTTTAGTAGTCAAAAATACATTACAGAATCTGGGTCAGATCATTTTGATAACGAAAGTAAATCGTTATTCTTGTCAAAGTGACCCAGGTAATCCGTTTACCTTTTTTCAAAGTTTCAAAATCATTGTCTTTGTACACTGTTAACAGCGGTTATGTAGTGCCTGACCTTAAAGGAGTTGACGCGTTTGGCTGCCGAGTCTGACGCCGACTCGGCTTAAACAGCTGTTTTAAGCGTTAAGGGCACCAAAAGATTCCACGGGGATTTTTAACAGCTTTTTTTTAATTTTGGCTTTACAGGCGGGCCGATACTGTAACCCAAATATTTGTCAAAACATTTGACAAACCATTTGTAGACAAATCTGTTGTTCATACTTTTGCAGAAAAGATTGGCCAAAACATTTGTTTTAGTTTGGTTAACGATTATAGTTTTGGGAAGGTAAAAGTATTTTATTTTATTCAAATTGTAATTTTAATTCTTAACGACAGCAACTACCTAATTTATTCTATCAAACAAAATGTAATGTTCGCAATTGTTTAGGAGATATTTCGACCTATACAAACAGCCAATGTGTGAACGTAAACTTTGCTTTAAAAAACAAAGATTTCTTTAATTTATGTCGGTTTTCCAACACCAAAGTGAACTTGAGCAAAATTGGCCCTTTCCAAACTTTTGCGGCGTATTATCAGTTTTTCTTTGCCTTTCCGTCCCTCTAAAAATTCCCACTATACCCTTAATGGATTGTTTTCCCAATATTTAAAATATGTAAGACTTTCCTACTATTATTAAGGATACACACCAACCTAGCTATGTAAAAAAATGGTACCTTTAAATAAATACACCTAGGAAACCAATATTCACATGTACTTTCATAAGAAGTAAATCTATAGGTGTAATAAATTTTAATTTTAACAGTTGCTATTTATTAGATCGTTACGTAGAGTTTGGTTAAAATTAAATCACATTTTTTTTCGTAAAGACTTATGCATAGCAAAGGGATATTACAAATGATCTAGCCATTTATTTTCAATGACTTTATTGGTCAATAAATGTGATATATCATGCGTTTGGGAAAGGAATGCTTTTAAAAATTCAATAAAGACTGGGCAGGTGGTTAGAATGAAAAGGTAACAAATCTGTAAATGTGTGTCAATTTGTTAAAATAAAAAGGGATCTTAAAAAATTTATATAAAACAATGTGCAATAAAACAACAAGATATCCATTTTTTACCATTGAACAATTTATGTGAACTGAAAGCCAATTCCCTAACGTACAGGGTGTAAGATGGAGTTTGTTAAAAACAAAATGATTTAATTTTTGGTTAAAAATTTTTAAGACCAACCCAACTTATATAAATACATAATTTTAATCTTACACCAGCACGCTTATAATAAAAACATCTCTATATATTTTTAAATTTCCGGGGTGATTCCAAACTTATACGCATTAACCTGGAAAATTATTGCCAAGAATAAACAACCACTAATATTGATAAGACAAAAGTTAGTAAAATATGTTTAGTTAAAAAGCCTTTAAATTATTATGAATAAAAAGAAATCAAAGATTTTAAACTTGAATATAATATTGTAAATTTTAATGACAGCTGATAACTTTTAATAAAGGTAGGTTCCTTTTTTCTTTGGTATAGGATAATCAGCTTATTCTTTTCCCGTTTATAAATACCAAAGAATAAGCAAGTTAATATAAAAAATTTTGATATGTTTATTATCTATTATTGTCTTAATCATTTGTTTACTACTATTTTTATATACTATTTGTATTGAATATTTATTGTAAGATTATTTAAATTATTTGGTTTTGGGCTGTTTCATTGTTGGAATTTTTATATATGTTTTTATTGACTTCTTTTAAATTCTATATTGTTTTTTTTTTTAATCTCGTATTTGTTATAAGTATCTTAGCTATTTGATCTAGTAATGTGTATTAGCTAATATTATTGTTTTTTAAATTTAAATTCACCTGATCGCTTTGTCAATAAGAATTTTGTATTCTTCTTCTTCTTATAATAAAGCTTGTTTTCTATTTTATTCTGTTTTATTGGATCGAATTAGAATATTAGTTGTTACGAGGGCATTCAATCCCGCAGAAAATTCTTAATCTCGGTATTTGCGGGACTGGACATTTTCGATTACGCGGGAGCCAGTTATTTGCTGGATCCCGCGTTAAAGTAAAAAAATGTGTTAAATTAACTATTATTAAAAATAACATCGATACATTTAATATGGAATAATACAATTCAATATAAAAGAACAATTTTTAAAACTTTTTAAATTGTCGCTTATTATATTAATAGTTTGATAGATTAGAGAACAAAACAGATTTCTGTGGCTGTGTGGCTTATCGTGTTATAACAGCAAGCCCTTTAAATATTCTTTACTACGTATCATGTTTTCCAAAAGCAGTTATTATTTGTCCTTAGAATTTTTGTCCTTTTTTATTTAAAATAAATTATTATTTCTATAAAAATATATTTTATTATTTTCTTCTATTATAAGTCAGTTTTATTAAAAACAATTTTTCAAGTTTATGTGAATAGGTTAAAAATCACCCTGTATACATGTACTAAATCCTGACTTACACTTTACCTAAAATGTTTTATCAGCCTAAATCAAGATATTCCCAGGAACAATTCAAACAATTCGGCTGGACTTCATGACAAATGTTACAAATTACTTCCCCTTACAAATAAATTGACACTTGTATTGGCCTTAAGGTAAGTTTAAAATAGGTTTAGACGTTACTGGCACTATCTGTATTTGTCTAAACTAAATAGGCATTTGAAAACTGCATTCTAGAAGGTCATTCCTTGTTTAAAATAGAGGGGAATTTGTTTTATAAACGTTGGGTCAAAATACAAAAAAGAAAAAAATTTAAAATAAAAAACAAAGTTATTTTTTAGTATTAAAAATAAAAAGCGTGTTTTAATAAAACTATACCGTTATGTCGAATAAAAGAAATATTGCAAACACCTTAATAGGTAAGTAGATAATTTTTTTTTAAGTACTTATCCCCGTCCCGATACGATATGATTATTTTTTAATTTAAAATAAGTAAGTTTAATAAAAAAATAAGAAAGCTAGTAAGTAGTTTAAAAAATAGCCTAAATTGTTTAGGCATTTATTTTAGGGTTTAAACCATTTTAAACATGCTTGTATTGGCATACTTTTTCTAGGGTATAATTTGGACCACCCTGTAGATACTTGGCGTGTCAACTTTAAAAACCAATTCTATCTTTTAAAAATATTTTTTTATTCCTATTTTCTATCCTTGTTCTTTAAAAATATATTTAAAGTAAAGTAACATAACGTGCTTTCTAATATTCTCCAGTGACGTTACTTTAGACCTAAATCCAAAATATTACCGGTTACCCCCGATATTTTGACGGACATATTACCAGTTGGGATGGAAGTCTAATATACTACAATGTTAAAGAATTTCACCAATGCCGGTTATCAATTCAAATGGTACGGTGTCCTTTGTATTTTTCAGAGTCATTGCGTAAGTCTCTTTCTAAATTTGGATAGGGGTAGTCTATTTTCACCACAAACAATAATTCTAAAAAGTGTAAAAATATTCAGAGAGTGTACTTATAAAAGCAATATTTTAGTAGAATTTCATTATTCATTCCACTTTTTATTTTTCAAATTAAAATAAAAATGATTTTTTCGCCGCTTGTGTATCGCAATATTTCCCTAATGGTTAACTTTTGACCTTTTGTTTATTTTAAACAAGGAATTACCCCCAAAATTTTTCGCATTTGGTTAAAGACACCCTGTATAAGCATGAACGTGTGTATTTTGCAAGACTTAAAAAAATTGCAATAATACATTATAATATATCTAGTAAACATATGACGAAATATAATATTGTTACATTGTTATTTAAAGAATAAAAATAAAAAGTTACCTGTTTTAATGACGAGAAAATTTGTTTCATAATTATACACTTTGTACCTTTTTAATCTTTTTAATCCTTTTATGGGAAATTGCTTGGAAAAGAGACGGTCTAAAGTAAGACACTATTTGTTTATTCTTTCATTGCCGTAAAAATTATTTTTACTTTCCGTTAAAGGATTTTTTTAGCTTTTGAACCTTTTTTTGTTAAAATTTGTAGCTGCTTGCAATAAAAAGTGGTTAGAAACTTCTTTGTGTGTGTCAGTGTTAATAAGTATTCTGTATTTATTGTTTACCTTCCAATTGTATCTTAACAGGCAACAGAAAACGTACAAAAATAAATATGTGTCTACGTAAGTTGGCAGCAAACTTTTTATTATTAATTTAACAAAAATAAAACATATTTTTTTTATATTATATATAAAAAGTTCTGCACGGTCCCCAACCTAGAAGGCAACAGCCATCAGATATTAAATTTTATTAGCACAAGGAGTCGGAGCAGGTATATATGGAGACAAATCAAAAACGAAAATAAACATCGGTCTCAGACAACACACTACAGTGTTCCAGGCGGAAATTGTAGCCATAGAACAATGTGCTAGGGAATTATCAGAAGAAGTTACATGGGCAAAACCATAGTTATTTATTCGAATAGCCAGGCAGCCATTAGCGCGGTCAGTTCATGCAAGATCAGCTCTAAGCTGGTGCAGGACTGCGTAACCGCCCTGGAAAAGGTGGGTGCGTCCGACAAGCTAACTATTGTCTGGGTACCAGGCCATAAGGGGCCACCAGGGTACTGAGAACCCGAAAAACTGGCAAAGGAGGGTGCTGACAGGGCAACGGTAGGCCCCGAGCCCTACTGTGGTATTCCGTCTTGCCAAGTAAGGTCATCTATTAGATCATAGAGCATGAGGAAATCCCAAGACTATTGGTTAAGAATACCAGGACATCGGCGGGCGAAAAAAATCATAAAGGCATATTTGCTGGAATTTACGAAAGACCTTCTGAATTACAACCGGAAGGCAGTAAGAATTATAGTGGGTCAACCAACAGGTCATTGCAGACTGAATAAACACTTAGAAACAATAGGCCTGGCAGAAGAAAACCTATGCAAGTTCTGCCAGGAAGAATAAGAAACCGCAAAACACATATGGTGCTACTGTAAAGCCCTTTGTCGTCTGCGGTTTGCAAGGCTAGGAAAAACCTAAAGCAGCAACATTTACCAAGAAGCCAGTTTCAAGGTTGTGAATTCTGATTAAAAAGACCGGCTTGGATAGTGTGCTCTAACGTAGTGATGAAGGATACACAATAAACCTGAGCAGGTTGCAATGTTAAAGGATTACAATTCACCTTCAATCTAATCTAATTTAATCTAACATTTGCATAGCCATGATAAATTAAAAGACATGAAATAAGAAAGGCTACGTTGCAAATAACACTAAATATTATGGATATTTTAGACATAGGCAATTCCTAGTATTAAATAATTAGGTACTAATAATTTCTATTGACAGTTATGTTATTTTTTCTTTTACTTTGAATAGATACTTGTAATAGATACAATCTATATTTTTTTATTAGGATCCTGACATAGTAAAATAATGGTAGCAAGCTATTGGCTGGGGCAAATGTGTCCATTCTTGAACAACACAGGGCTCATTTTGGAATAGACCTATGGGGAGAAAAGTTAAAATTTTAGAAGAAAAACTGGTTTTGATCATATATGTAATCCATTCAGGCTATTATTGCTTGCTTCCAAAAGTGTCATTTAAAATTGTCCAGTGTAAGCGTAAAAGATTTACTTTTATTTATGTTACAGCCTCTTGACGATGCTCAGTTAATTTACGGGAATACAGTTGTGGATATTAGAAAACTAGTAATACCTCATTAAAGGTTTACCTGGTTCCATGCAAAGATGATATTCACCCCTGAAGATAAATGTTAGAAAAGCTTATCAAGTACCTAACCTAACTGTTATAGTCTGCTTTTCGACTGTATTTCATGAGTGCAAAACTATAATTATTAAGATGGTTTTGAAGTAAGTATTGAAGTACAGAGTACATAAATGTTTTAAAAGAATTTGAATATTAGTTAAAGAAAATTTAGAGCAAATCTGGGATTTTCCAATGCTTTATAACCAAACTTTTGCATATTACTTTACCAATTATAAGGTGTCATCTGTAATATTATTTTACATTTTTAATTCACCATATAAACTATTGGACATTTTAAGTCTATGAAAAATTCTAGCACACCTAAATTATAAATATAGTGAGGATAATAAAAGTCCTCCCCGTTTATCTTTTGAATGGGACATCGAGGTCGGGTAAAATTTGTCACTTAAACTATTTTTTGGCATAAAAATGATTCCGGTTACATGGCATAGTATCAAGTGTGCACTAGCAACTTTTTTCCAAATTGAAATGGGGGTCATGTAGCACTTCATTTTAAAGACCCTCTAATTCTGTGACGAAGTTTGTAGTTGAGTAGAGAATCAAAGGACCCTTAAGACGAGATACTACATGACAGCCCTTTCCATTTGAAAAAAGTTGCTAGTGCCTTCCTGGTACTAGATCACGTGACAGAAATTATTTTTATGCTAAAAAGTAGTTAAAATGACACCCTTTTACCCAAAATTTACTTGACCTCGATATCTTGCCTCATTCAAAAGATAAAAGGGGGAGGACTTTTAATATCCTCACTGTATATTTGTAAAGTTACCACATTCTCACTTAGTATTTTACCAGATATTTTAAAGTGTGAATTTTATTACACTATAAGTAGTAAGACTAAAAATTTATTGTTTTAAAAATCCGACATTGCATTCTTTTTTCTTTTCTTATAGACTATCGGATTTTTCGAAATATTTGAAATAAAATACTTTGATAAACGTCTTTCTAAATTACCCAGTAGCCTTTCTTTGAAATGATACGAAGTAGGAAATCTAGACTTTTTATACAGACGTTTTGTCCATTAAGTAGTAGTCCTTATTTAAAACGCCAAGAGACAGTAACTTAATACTAAAGAGGTACTAAATTCTGAAAACCTTAAAATCTGAAAATGTTTCTTGAAATGCAAAAATTTGCATTTTTCCATGTGTATCAATATGGTAAAAGGTTTTTGTTTTGAGAGACATAATACTTTTAAAGCATTTTATTTTTTTATTTTGTTTAGTTGTAGTTTTATGCATGTTTTTTTCCTTTAAAATCCATTTTTTTAATGTCTAATTCCCGCACTTTTAGGTAAAAATTTGTGATTTTAATAAAATATGTCTTGTATGTTTATTGTATTTTTTATTTTGGTAATTCCAAAATTTGGCTTATGTATGCATAACTGATAGATTTTTTGTCTTGTCACATAATACTGATGATGGTTTTGTACCAAAAGCGCTGTGCTAGAATTTTGAAGAATAAAATCTTTCACGGAATGTAGAAGTTTATTATTTTTTTACATTTTTTCCTATACACATTTGTAACTAATTTTCATTTTCTTTTTAGATTACCCAATCTTTTGCTGGATAGTACTATACTTAGCTTATGGGATCTACATATCGTCATCTTAGTATGAAAGGTGCCTAACTCCACTTTTATACAAATATGAGATTCTTGCCCCATTTGTTAAAGTGTAGCTTAAGCTAATTGTAATAGAATTTCTATAGGTAACCTATGCGTCTAACACTTAAAAACCCTCAAAGGCAATATGCCTAATGGATATAATTATGTGGGAGAACGCCTATCTTCAATAAAATTATTAATAAAACAATATATTAGTTCATTCTACAATTAAAAATTACAGTAGTACTTCTAAAATTACCTACATATCACATTTCAGTAAAAATATAATAATTTTTACCTAAAACGGAGTTAAGCAGTTTTCAAACTAAGGCGATGATATGTATCTACATAAACGTAATATATTTTTGTTTGTTGTAGTTTATAAAGCTTTGTGACAATAGTCATTATTTTTTGTATATAAAATAGATAGTTTAATAGAATTTAAATTAAAAGAAAATTATCTGTATTTTTATGTTTAAAAGATAGGAACTCGCAACATTTTAAAACTCTTTTTTATTTTATTTTAAAATTACAAGTCTAACCTTTAGATTTTACTAATATAAGTTTATCTAAAGAGAAGCGAAACTTTTACAATAATACTTTAAATTTAATATAAATTTAACCAAACAAAATTTAATTTTCTAAAAGTATAAATAAAAATTTAAAAAGTAGACGCCTAAGTAGAATTTTTTTTTTGTATCACAAATAGCAGACGACCTGGGGTTATTCTTTGGGATCCAGATAGATATACACGTCGTGCCAGCTTGATGCTGTCAACCGAGTTTCAGTCACAGTTTCAGTGTGGAGGACACTGGCCGGTAGAGGGGTAGACAGAAAACTCATAAATAAATATTTTTAACATTATCTTTGATTAAACTGAAAAATGCATAATACAATTTAAAGGATGGTATGTATTTTAATTAAACAGCGATCTTGGGAAATTTTCACACCTAATTTATTATACTTAGAAATTTTTGTTGTTCTGCTTAACTAAAAACTCTTTTAAATTAGGTAGTATTCTCTATAATGTCTTTTTTTAATAATTATTTTCTACTTTACCTTTGCACTAATTTTTGTACATATGCAATGTATACAGCATCCCTAGAAATCTTATAAGGAACAACAGTACCCTCTGGTGTCATATATAAAAACTTAATTTAAACAAAAAATCAAGCCCGTTTTTAAAACATGTCGATTACACACCTTCCTCTAGGTCTTTAGTAAGGTCCTAATAGATTAAATACTAAATATACTTAATTTTTTGAATATTTCAAAAAAATATATTTTTTAGGATATTTCAGACAATATATTTGTAGGTATAATTTTAAGTACAATATTTGTCCTTAAAAGTAATAACCAGCAAAACCTATGTTATTATGTTCAGAAACTTTTCTGCTTCATACAAATTTTTGTTTTAGGATTTTTTCTAAGAGAGTTTTCTAGAGAAAGAAGTAACTTTTTAAACTTAGCTGAAAATTTATTATTTGGTAATAATTGCAATGCCTAAAATAAACTGAGAGCAACATATTTTAGTTTTAAATATAAAATAATTTATATTACATATTTACCATAATTAACTTTTGGAATATGTATATAAATAAATAACTACCACCTAAATATGTCTCCTCCGCTGGGAATCGAACCGGCGACTTCTGGCTTCGAAGATCAAAGCTCTCTTCACTGCGCCACGAGGGAGACGTTCTTTTTATTCAATCGTCGTCTTTTGAAAAACACAATATTTTTAGATAACGCTTCATTTTAATACCACTGGGTAAAGGTCAGGCCACACATAACCGCACCGATCTCGGTTTTTTACGGTGATAGAGGAAAGTGGGGCAAATTAATTCAGAAAAAAGTACTTTTTATGCCCTCAAAAATATACAAAGCATTTTTGTGAAGCTAAGTCTATTGTTTTATGTAGGTATATCGCTTTGTTTAAATGAAACAGATATTTCCAGTTAAATCTGTTTTCTTCTTTCCAAACTTTACGTGTAGTATAGGTAAAAGTCTGACCACACATATCCGCAACGATGTCCCACAAGACTCGCATCGTAGCACAACCGTGTCTCGTACGGTCTACATGCCCAGCAAATAAAATCATATGTGGATCGGATAGCGCCGATGTTCCCCAAGCCAAGCTTTGAGTTTACGGGCGTCACTTTTTATTTCTGTACAAAAGTTACTTGTAAACAAAAAATACAAAGAAAAGATTTCATAAGTATTAAAATGTGTAAAATTAATTTTATTGTTGCATTTTGTGAATAATATGTGAGGAAAACTTACAAATATATTGTATTTTAGTTTTATTGTTTTATTTTTTACCTACAGCATTTGTTTACAATGGTACATTTCAAAAGCAAGACACGGCCATGCTACGGTGCAGAACTTGGTGTTATATGTGGTCAAACCTTAAAACTGTGTTACCTTATTTGTAAAGATGTAATTTATGATCAGGTGTAATTTAAAGCGTGGTATATTTGTGTCATATTACTGCAGTTTTATTAAATACAAAATTTTTGCCAGTTTAAATATTAAATGAATAGTGAAAAATTTCGGAATTTCTGGGAGCTACAGAGCTCCACTATCCAGATTTTCCACCAAATGTACTGGCTAATTGGATCGAAAGAAACCAGAGTCAAGAATAAATAAACCAACCAACCAAAATGGTAAATGTTTTTTACATTTTAATACTACTAAGAATAAAGTAGTATAGTTTAAAGAAAAAAACAACGATTAATATTTAAGTACTACTTCTATTACAATAAACAACTTTTTTTTTCTTTAAATAATAATTATTCGCTATCATTTAACTTTAAAAAATAAAAAATCTATATATATTTCCAATCATTTAATACTGTTTCTGTTTAATTCGTAACTTCACCTGACATTCTTAGCATGCTGTTCCCGGATTTGCAACTTTAAGGTTTTTAGTTTAGAAGGCTGTGATCTTAGTCGTCTACAAGGTTTGGCAAAACATATGATCTTTGTTTTTATTTTTTTGTGCGTTAACATAATTTAATCCTAATAAATTTTGTGTCACCTTTTGTGATTTTATTAGTTTAGTAAAAGCTTTTTTAACACATTAGTTTTAAAAATCCCAGTGTTTCAGAATTACTATGCTCTACTAATGTACAAACCTAATTTTTTATCAAAATCGCAAAAAAGTTTTTTTTTTTAATTACCAAGTTTCTATATTTAAAATTGATTTTTATTTCAAAATAACTTTTATACATTAATTTTTTTAAATTATTTATTTGTGATATTGGACCATAAAAATGTTTTTATAAAGAAAAAAAATTAATTGATAAGGAGGTCGAGTTGAATCTTAGTGTAGGGGAAGCGAGGATCTGTGCAAATATCAGGTAATTTTTTTCCGCTAGAAAAAGGAAAAGAAGTTACGATATTTGGGCAGCCCCCCATCCAAGAAAAATATGCTATTCGGTAGCATTGGGTAGAGGACCTTTTTCTTTTGTTCTTTAAAATGTTTTTAACGATCATAAAGTCAATTTAGGTTTGAGAAATTGTGCAAAATATTTTACGTGGGGTTGGGGGATGGGGGAGGGTTAAAGCAAATCTTAGCAAAGGGGTAGGAGGGAAGTCCAAAAATTGAAAAAACGCCTCACGTAATTTTTAACTTCCACTAACTTACGTAGTGTAGTGTATGGGTAGATAATATATCCACATATTTGTTTAGTTATTTATGTGATAACATGTGGTGATAAATTATTATAGCTTCTGCAGATGTAAGAATGCGATTTAAAGGGTCGTTTCTATTATTTACATTTTTGTTTTATAAATTATATTATACCAATATTACCATTAAATAAAGCATTAAAAAATCTTTAAAAAATACCATATTAAGTGTATCTAACTTTATTAGATTTGGAAATATGGCCGTTTAAATGAGGTATTTAAGTAATTTTCAAAGTACCGCCATTTTGTAGTAGGTAAAAGATTATTCTTTTTATTCTGGGGTTATAAAGTACTCGTTAGAGGCTTTAAAATGATGTGCACGCAAGATTCCTCCTTTTTATTTATTTTTTTTATAATGAAGCACAGCTGTCAGTTGAACATTTATGTTTGTCATTTCTTGTCTAAAGTTTGGTTTATGTTGTCTTACTAAATTCCTCAAAAGCAATTCAGAAGTTAGAAGGGCGGGTCCTGAATTTAGACAAGCACTATATAGTTTTCATTTCAATATATTTTTTTATTTTGTTATTTACAGATATTTAAAATAAATAAATAAACATTTCTAAAAACTAAATATATCCTACATTATTTTTTCAGGCCAGTTTTGTTATAAATTCGTTAATCGCAAGTCTTTACCACCATTATTTCTGAAATATAGCCGTCCCTTATTAATTTAAACCGGTTTTTTGTAAAGCCACTCTTGTTCAAAAAAAAAATATTTCTTCAAAACAATTTTTTTCATCAATCAAATATAAAAGTAATAGTAAATTTAGACGACTCAGTAACTAATAATGGCTAGTTTAAAAATTCAAAAAAACACGCTTTTTATATGCAACCGAACTAAAAATTGGAAAAATACTGCTATTGCCAAAAGAGTTTGGAGCTAGTCACTTCAGAGTAAAAAGCGTGGGGTGCTTAATATATTAAATGTTATAATTATTCTATTTGCAAATATCTATGAGGGAAAAGTATGAAAAAAATAGCAAATGCACCCAATGCTTTTTACTCTGAAGTACCGACAAACTTTGTAATGTGAAAATTATTTTCTTAATTTTTAGTCTGGTTGCATATAAAAGCAAGTTTTTTTTAGTTTTTTTAAACCTATTATTTATTTTTCATTTTTTAGTTCGATATATCAATTAGTTTTTACTAAATGCTCCAGTTTATTCACCAAAAAATTTCTTCTGCCATGCATTCTTGATTTAAAGCTAAAGTGGCCACATAATTTTCACCTTTTAGAACTCCGTATTTAAGTGTATTTTACAATTCCTTTATTATAAAATTGCAAAAGTCAATTAAAAACGTAGCAAGTTATGCATCAATTGCCCTTTGGTGCATTCGGCCAAGTAATTAAAAACGATTATTAAGTGAATTTATTTTATCCTGGCGATGGCGGTCCTAAATCAGGATAACGGGATACTGTTTTAAATTATTGCATTGTCATCGGTCCTCGATGTGTGCGTTTCAAAGAAATTGAAAACTAACCAGAACTAACCAGTTCACAGTATTCCCTTCTTTTTTTTTTTTTTGCACACAATTTCATTTTTCATTTTTAGTTCGATATATCAAATTAGTTTTCTATGGTCATGTGGATATTGAAATGTTTCTGCACGAACTATTTCGTAATCTAATCATTTCATTTAAAGCTTCACTGTTGCATGGGTTTCAGAACGCAACTACTCCGAACGTGCTCAGGTTGGTCTGCATGTAATGGGTTTGAAAATTCGCTTTAACGGGTTCTTGTTAACCCCACGGTCTTCCTGTCCGAGGGGTTGCTTCCGCGGGGTGGACGCACGCTTGTTTAACTAAGGTGTTGCAACCTTATCCTGGTCCCCAACCCGTCGGCAAATGTTGTCAAGTTCGATTATTCAATTGTCTAATCTGGCGCGCCTCCGCCAGAACGTACGATTTTTCACTTTTCCGCTTTCCTGGAAAACGCTGGAACTTAACGGGATACTGTTTTTAAATTATTGCATTGTCATCGGTCCTTGATACGTATGCAAAGTTTCTCAAAAGAAATTGAATAGCTGGAAGTTGGTAAAAAATTAGGCTCAAAGATTCCGTTACATAGTTACAACCCAAGTTAAATAAAGCGTGTTAATAAAATAAGAAAAAGTTACCCAAATTTCAGTTTACCCATATGATTTGGTTTAGATAACTTTTAGGCTAATGTTGAATAATATGTTAGGCTTTAATAACAACTACCAACTTAGCGTTAGTAATGCAATTACCAACGCAAAAGTATATAACAAAATATTTTTGTTAATTTTTATTTGCTTTATCTTTATAAAAGGGAAAACATTTTTAGTATAATTGTCATAGAACGGCACAGTCGTTCTTATTTTTTTAACAAGGCAATTTATTATAATACACTGCATCTTTATAAAATACAATTTAATAAATACCTATGAAAGCATTTCCTGAAAAGAACACAATCGCCCATTGTCAATTTGTCAACAAGATTTATCTGTTTAAGTTTTTGTAGAAGAAAGGTTCGCTTGTGCTAGTCTTGTGTTATTTTTCATATAATTTATCTTTTTCCTTCCGCAGGCTGCACATCCAATTTAGAGAAAGCTTATTATATCGATGGCTTGAGCAGGAAATTTGAACCCTAAGCATATGGAAACGCAGGTGCAAAACGTGGAAGATTTTATTTTGTATGCCAACCGATTCCGGATAAAATGAAAGTAATAATGTTGAAAGCATTCTGTAACTGGCTATTTTATATAAACTTTCTTGTTGGAAGTCAAATATACTTTAAGAAATCACTTAACTGATTTTGTACGGGGTATTCCTGGAAACTAGATGAACCAAAAATGCATTATTTATATAATTTAATGATGCTAGGCATAATTAAAGTAATATTGTTGATAATTATACACCCTTCAGAAAAACTAAAAACCCGCTTTAAAAGCACATAAAACTAAGAAATAAAAAGAAAATAATTTTTAAAATAATAATGAAAGAAAAATAGTAGTCGTCGGGTCGATGTACCAAAAATATGGCACATATTTTTGTAGTTTTTTTAGTCAAAGTTATTTTTATATTTTAGTTTGATATGCTCTATAAGCGTAATTTTAAACTATATTTTTTACTTTTTAGTTTTATTTATAATAAAATTTTTTTATTTATTTTAACAGGACCTTTATCTGAAAATACTAAAAAAAGTTTTCTACTTTGGTCACTACTATAAACAGATAAATATAAATGCGTAAGTGACGAGAGTTACATACATACAAAAATACAAACATATATACAAACCACAAGTAAAGCTAATAAAAGCGTGTGAAAAACCGAGTGTGCCCAAGGGTTATTTACTGTTTATTAAAAAATCAAATAAAGTCCAACAAATTATTTACCTTATTTCCCGGCCGCAAAATGTGACAAGAATATACACCACTCGATAAACAAAAAAACAAACAAACAAACAAATGTTTTTACAATTAAATCTTAAATTCTTATTTTTCTTCTGCCCAACTCCAATTGTTATTTAGGCCAGTTGTTGCTTTTTTTATTATTATTATTATTTAATCTGGGGATTTTTTTTTGTTTTTTTAATAGAAAATGGTCTTTTACAGGAAAAAACCAAATGTTTTATTTGGGCCCTAATTTCTAAACACCTATGGCAGGGATGGCGAACCAATGGCCCGCGTGCTACAAACGGTAAAAATTTGGGCACGCGAGTGTGTTGATGTTTTTTTTTGTGAATATTCACAGCGGCTGAAAGAGGCAAGAATGGGAGTTTTAAGTAGAAGCAGGGCCGACGCAAATTTAGGATAAGCTTTTTGAATTTGATAACGCTGTAATTTTAAAGTGGAAAACTTTTTTTCAAAATTTTTACTGACTTACAAATATTTTATGGCTTGCGTAGGACATTATTTTACTTTCTGTGGGAAAATGACACGCTGATACGAAAAGTTTCGGCATCCATGACTTATGGTATTGGTATGGTATATTTATGGTGTGGTATTGACCTATGGTATTCTAATGTTAAAACAAATTTAAAGTTTAGTAGACAATACTGTAAAAATATTACATTTAATGAAATTGCAGGCTTCTCTGTATTAAAAAAAAATATCACAAAAACGAATAAAATTAGATACTTGGTACTATTATTAAACTTAAGTGATTTTTTATGTACAATCCAAAATTGTTATAAAATTTAGAATGTTTTATTTCAAATAATATAACTTAATTAAGACATACTTTGCTGGCATATCATATATAGGCCAATATCCAACCCCTACAGGCTGCTTCATTAGTGCGTCGGGCTTCGATACCGCCTAAACTATAAAATTTAGAGATTTCGTTAAAAGTATTTTACAAACTATAAATAAGAGTCTATTTTAAATTAATATTTACTTTGTTTGTTTCTTTGTTTTTACCACCCTTTCAGGGTCATCCTACCCAGGTTTCGACTGTTGCCCCCCTACCCCTAGGTGGTGCACTGGAGCCTAAGGCTTATTGTGCCCTGACCCCTACTTCTTTTCATTCACACATCATTCATTCCATAACTTGGATGGTTGCTGCGCGAACACCGCGTGCCGTTACCTAAAACCGACAACGGCCCGGTCACCCATCCAAGTTATGGTCGCGCTTCTCGCTGCTTTACTCGGGTGATCGACAAAGCCGACCCGCAGAAGCAACCAACAAGTACGGCAATATTTACTTGATTTATAGGGTACTCAAAATTATATTTTTAAAATAATTTATCACATGTTTTAAGCACCAAAATTTACTCACCGTTTTTTAAATTTAAAAATATTATATTTTTGGTTTACAAAGTAAATATATTTTAAAAACAAATTTTAAGGAAAACAAAGTTCTATATAAAAATTAAATAAACTGTAAACGTCACTAAAGAGTAAATTTAATTACCTCAATAAATTCGAATGAGAAACAAGAAACGCCGCAAACTTAAAATAAAATGGTGGCACGTGCAAGGCACTTTAAGCAGCGAAGTTTTATAACTTAAATTACTATTTTTTAAAAACTAAAAAATTCATTGTAAAAAGGTAATTAACCAGAAATAAAGAAATTACCAATAGGGCTAAA
Source organism: Listronotus bonariensis (assembly GCA_014170235.1). NCBI lineage: Eukaryota > Metazoa > Arthropoda > Insecta > Coleoptera > Curculionidae > Listronotus > Listronotus bonariensis. Next base: position 95,450 of record JACEGR010003409.1, read on the forward strand.
ACATGAGTACAGCATTTAAATTTTGTATTTAAATTGATGATTAATTATAATTTCTGCTTTTTGCAAGTATAAGGTATTTTTATATTTGTTTAGAGTAGCCCTTATATTATGATGTTTTTGTGTACCTACTATTTTTATCCATGATGGGCAAATTGCACAGAGAAACTTAGCTTTAATACCCTGATTTAAGTTTAGCGATCACGGGTTATTATTCTTTATCGAAGGATAGTCTATGTCATTAAAGTAAATTAGGATGCAGTTGATACGGAACGGAGAGTATGTTTATGCCTTACAGAAAAAAACAATGTTAGCAGCAGATTCCACACACGAAACATGTTATTCCGCCCTTACATTTGCGGCAGTAAGCAGGAAAGTGCGCAGCGGCAATAGCTAAGAAATAAAAAATAAATGCTTATTTTAGAAACAACGTAGAAGTTTAAAAAAATAATGGTTTAATGATTTCACAAGAGAAAATATACCCAACGCACGATGGTTTTTGTTATACAGCGTATCTTCGGAAGTTCTTATCAAATAGAAAACTTTTCAATTATTACCTTTACGAAAAAAGTGCTTTTTTAAAAAGTCCTGCTTGGTGATAAAATAGTTATCCACAAATATTTGTATTTTGAATATGCAGGGTGGCTTTTAAAAGGGCCTTTTTTAAATTAATAAAAATGTTGGCTTTTTCAAAAATTTATATTTGTAAATACTTGCATTTATAAAATTTTAACAAAAGCGAGGAAAGAAATAACTTAATTGTATTTTGATTTTCCAAAAATGTATATTTGTTTATTTTAGACAATAGAATAGTTACGGGGAAAAATAAAAAAGAACAGCACTGTGCGAAATAATTAATTTAAAGGTAAAAAACTTTTTATTGTTGCAAGATCGTTTGGCGGTGAATAGTTTATCTCTAATACGGTCAGGCATTTGTATTGAGGACTTCAAAAACCTTATATTATCAAAAATTAGGACGGATAACAGCAAGGAAGTGTAACTCACATTCGTATACTCAGCAAGAATTTTCATTGAATACTCATATTTTAGGAAATCATAAAAAACGTAGTCCTCTATTTTTTATTTAAAGTGACATTATTTAATTTTTGTGTTACCCTTAGTAAGTCATTTTATTCAATATCCATATTGTAGACGTGCAATAAAAACACTAGTTCGCCATATTGGATGTTTCGACATGTTAAATTTAGAATTACGTGACACTATTTTACGAGTAACTGTTATACTCATGTAAATTTATATTGTAGAATCGCATGTAATAAATAGTCTTCCATCTTGGGTGTTTTGCCCTGTTGGATTTAAAATGACGTCACTTTATTTTTCGAGTAAGTCTCAAAAACCCCTTTTATTTAATACCTATATCATAGGAGCTCATTAAACATAAATGGTTCGCCATCTTTAGAAGTCCGCCATATTAGATTTAAAGTGGCGTCACTTTTTTTTAATAAGTCTTAGCAACCCCTTTTATTTGATACCTATATTACAGAAGTGCTTTAAAAATAACTACTTCGATATCGTTAGGATTCCGCCATATTAGATTTAGAGTGACGTCACATTATTTAACGAGAACAAGGGCTTTTATTTTATACCCTTATCGTAAGAACACATTAAAAATAAATAGTTTGCCATCCTATGATATCCAGCAAGTTGGATTTACAGTAACGTCACTTGATTTTTCAAGTTACTTTTAGAAAGCTCTTTTATTTATTACCCATATTGTAGAAGTGCATTTAAAATAGCTTATCCGCCATTTTTGGAAGTGGCGAAAGTAACGTCACTTTATTTTTCGAGTTACTCTCAGCAATCCCTTTCATTTGATACCCATATTGTGGGGGTGCATTAAAAATAACCAGTCCGCCATCTTGGGTGTCCGGTCATGTTTGATGTAAAATGGCGTCATATGCATGTTCAAACGAACTAAACGTGTGTACCAAATTTCAGCTCAATTTATTAAAGATAAATGCTTCAAAATTGAGCTGCAAGATCACATCGTATGTTTACGATTTTCAAAAACAACGTGACTTTGAGTAAACTAGGATGTATTTTGGCACAAAATAATAACATGTCCACGAAATAATACTTGTAAAAAAAATATTTTAAATATTTTGAAAAAAGTTAGAATTCATAAATAGTTTTGCTTTGTATAAAATGTTAATACAGGGTAGTTTAAAATTGCAAAATTATTATTTTCCAGAATGAAAAAAAAATGAAAAAATGAATTTTTGAAAATACCTAATTTAAAAACAGATAAAAAAACTCTTTCACATTTTTTTTCCTTATCACTACTTTGGAAAACTATAAAAAATTTATAAATAAATTTTTTCTTCATAAATAATTTATTTTACTTTTTATATGCATGCATTATTAGGTTAAGTTAAAATGTATGTAAGAAGTAATCCAGCAGGTAACGATTTATTTAACACAAGGTTATCATTTTTATTTCTTTTTTATAGAAAAATAAAAATATTTATAACTGTTTTTTTTATTTGCTTAAATACCATTTTCGTAATTTTAAATCTTTCTGTATAATATAAGGTAATGCTTTTATTCTAAAACATTTTTTTATCTTTTTTTTTTAAATTTAACCCTAATTTTCTCAATAAATCATAATTATCACCAAAAAAAAATGTATAATACACTTTTGATTACTTTTTACCTATTTTTCAAAGTAATTTTTCGATTTTGAACCACCCTGTTTATTTTACGGCGATTTTTAATATAGCTTTCAGCATTTCAGACGAAGCAAAATTTTTATAAGAATAACTTTTCCTCGATATATTAAAAATAAAAAAAATACATGTAGAGTTAAGTTCACCCGTGGACACAATATACATTTATTTTTATTTTTCCTTTATGCAAAAAGTGCTTCTTTCTAAAAGTCTTGCTTGCTAAAAACTCATTTTTACAAGAATCTTGATAAATTCTAGTAAATAAAAAAATATTTGTACGTTAAAAACTAGTAGTCAAAGAAAATAAAACCAAGTAACTAAAAAGATAGTGGATCTACGAAATCTTTACAAGAAAGCATGCCAGGCCATTATTAAAACAAACCGTTTTATTTCTAAAATTTTTACAAACTAAAGATATCTAAAATTTACATTTTAAAAGAGAGTTTTAGTAGTTGTAGAAATATTGCAGCGTCTTTTATTAATTTAAAGCTAAGCTATTCTTTAAAGCCACTTTGTTATTTAACATATTAACAAAGAAATATTCTCGTGGAAACTAAGTGTGACTTTTTAGGGAGAGATACACAATTCTTTGTAGAGTTAATTGGTAAAAAGCAAACTATTTCTTAAAAACTTTGTGAGAAAATGCTGTATAATAAAAATAAAAATTACTTTAATAAATAAATAAATGTTTTACCACGACCATTAAAAAAAATACTGAGACACACGTCAAGCGGTTCACCCTCACGGCCAGAATTTGTTTTCATTGATTGAGACGTATGAGGTATCAAAATATTCGTCTCAAAAAGACTTTTGAAAGTTGTGTGGCACTTTTTAAAAATATAATTTGGCGAACTTAAAATAGAGGTCTAAAGCTAAAGACATGTTTTTTAAAACCTAATGTGGTTATATGAAAAAATCCAAAATGGCGGATTCAAGTGATTTAAACCAAAATCAGTAAATTGGGGTTTCTGGGGTTACTTACGAACCCAAAGTCAGATTTGTAAAATTCAAAGTGGCGGGCGGACCGAATTTAAAAATTATTTCCATCAATAACCCCTATACTGGGTGTCTCTAAAGGGTACAGAAAAATGCTATCAAAAATTCCAGAAGGTGAAATATGACGATCTAACCCAACTTACCTTTGTCAAAAAGTTTAAAATTTCATAGATACAGGGTGTGAAATATTTATTCTGGTTTTATTTTTTTATAAATATTTTGGTAATAATGGGTGTATTGTCACAATATTAGCCTTAGAGGGTTTTGGGAGGTAAGAAACTAGTATATGCTATCAATTTATTTAGAAACTTTAGAGGGCGCAACCTGCCGTATCTTGCATAAATTAAAAACAAAATACTCTTTTTGAGCCTTTTAGTATGTAACTTTTAGATAAACGTTCTTTATTCTTAAACAAATTTAAAATGAAAAAGGTATATTTGATAAAAACTAATTTAGGCAGCCGTTTTTAAAATATTTTTAATAAAAGGAAATAGTTTCCTGCATGGCTGGTCTTAGCTATGTTTCAGAATTAGATGCCAATCTTTTAGAGTGTGATTAAGTGATTTTAAGAAGCAAAGTTTAAATAAACCCATATCCCAACTGGCTTTAATTTTAACAAACTGGATGGTGAAGTTAACTAAGTCATTTAGGTCATAGGGTTATTTAAACTTTTTTAAATTTACACGCTAAAATATTGACGTCTTCTTCTAAAACACTAGCTTAGACCTGGCTACGCGGGAAGTAATATTTTTAAAATCATATATTTTATAAACGACTGCTTAGATTACCATTTTCTAATTATACCTTTTTAATGTAAAATATTTTAACTATAAGGATTTTTTTGAAAGTTACATACTAAAAGGCTCAAAAGGTACTTCGGTTTTAATTTGTGTAGGATACTGTACGTTGCGCCCTTCAGAGCTTCTAATAAAGTTGATCGCAGATTCCAGTTTCCTATCTTTTAAAACCTTATTTAGCTAAATCTAGTGGCAAAACACCTATTTTTACAAAAATGATGTATTTAAAATCAAAACCATAATACATTTTTGACACCCTCTATCTTCGAAATTGTCGACATTTGGACCAAGGTAAGTTGGGTGAGGTCGTCATATTTCAGCTTCAGTAATTTGTGGTAGCATTATTTCCGTACTATTTTAAGACACAGTATATAGCGGTTTTTAATGAAATTAATTTTTTAAACTCGGTCCGCCATGTGCCATCTTGGATCCGCCATTTTGAATTTTGCAAATCTGACTTCGGTACCGATTTTGGTATGAATCTCTTGAATTTTTTAAATTCGGTTCATCTTGGTTCCTTCATTATGGATTTTTTCATTTAAAAATATTAGCTTACAGAAAACATCTTTTAGCTATAATTTGAGTGCAAGAATGTCCCGGTTGGTTGCGAATAATAATCCGTACAACATTTTTTGTGGTTTGCTTACGTTTTCTTTAGGTTTAAACCGTCATATAAGGACCGCCATTTTGAATTTTTGCAAAGTGCCACACGGCTTAAAAAAGTCTATTTCAAGACGAACATTATAAGACCCTATACATCTTATAATCGGTAAAAACAAATTCTGGCCGTGAGGGTAATCCGCTTGACATGAAATGTCCCTCCTATTTTTTAATCGTTAACATAAAGATAAAGAACTTTATTTTGGTACACTACATAAAGTGTTAAAAAATAATATTTTTTTACCAGTTCAACGATTCTGTTACACTTTAAATTAGTGTATCATTTCAATGTCTACTAAAATTTATTTAAATACTTAAGTATTCATAAAATACGCCACATGAACTAAAGCAAGGGCGAGATACTTTTGATGTCACCATTATTTCATTAAGTTCATGTGTCACTTAATTTAAAATCTGACAGTTTGCGAATGAAGTTAATAGAACTTATCAAATATAAATAAGTAATTTAGACGACTCAGAAACTAAAAAGGAATTTATACTGTTTCGTATTATCCCAAAAAGTATATGCATACAATATTCGAATATCCAAAGTCAAATTTTCTTGCTAACCGCATTCGTCTCAAAACCGTATTTGAAAATGACGATAAAAATATAAGAATCAAGAAAATGAAGGTTTTCAAACCGTTGCGTCATAGCCGAATAAACTTTTAGGTTATGATTATGATTTTTATTTTTTAGGGTTAATATGTTCTTTATGGTTTACACCAAATATAAAAATGTTTTACTTGCCATGTACAGCCACGTAAATAGTTTACAAAAACTAACAGAAAAAAGTTTTTAATGAGTACGATGCAAAAGCCCACCCAACATAGATAACTATATTGTTTTTGAACCATTGTCCGGGATGTTTTAAAACACGGTTAAATACGCGACCTACCTATATGACGTGTAAACAATAAAAAAGGCTCAAATGCTTAAATACATAGGTGCATAATAATGAAGAGGATAATTAGCTGTTAGAAGAAAGGGCCATTATTTTTTGTTGAAATAAAACGGCCGTGCTGAAAAAAAAATAAAATGTATTATTAAGTATAAACAAATAAAACATAAATAAAATGTAAATTAAAAAAAAATTATCATATGAAACACACGCATAAAGTATTCTGACGGCTACTGCTGTCAAACTTCCCATTCTTAATAAGGTACCTCTTTATGCACTTGTTACATAAATTAGTAATCTTACATATCTGTAGTATTTGTACAAATACATATAATAAGCGGTAATATGATCCCCCGTGGCCATAGAGTTATTTACTAAAGCAATGACTAAACAAAACGTAATTGATGAACAAATTGCAGGATTATCTTTAATTTTAGGTCCTGATATTGGACTCAAATGTCTATAATAAAACAGCTCAACTTCATATCCTCCAAAATTGAACAGAAAGTGCTACGTGTGCTGAATTTTGTTATGTTGATTAAGTTTAGGGCAAGCTCTTAGAACAGGGAAAGATAACTTTGTTGGCAATATAATCGCTTGAAGTAAATACAATTTTAATTTTTAAAATAAAGGAAATTTAACAAATTATTTACCGGTCGCCGGTACGTTTTAGGGACGGTAGTTTTATTAAATTTTTTCTCTAAAGTAGATTATTTATCAATATTATACAATTATTTACACAAACTAAAGTGCAGATATTCACATAGAGAGCAATTAATTAAAGAACAATCCTTTTAAAACCAAAAAATTTGAAAATTTTGTATATTATCTCCTAAGCAATGAGTTCGTTCATTTCTCAAACAAATTGGTTTGCCCCTATCTCCATGTCCTTGCAACATTGCCGGTATAAGCGATTGCCGGTCCGGTGAAGGCCTGGTGTGTAAAGCGCTCGCTGGGTCGTTAGGCACACAACCGGCGTGAGGTGGGTTCGAATCCTGCTAAGGTCAAATGGTCGAAAATTCAGTGGTCAGCTCAACAACAGACGGGCTAAATGCAAAATGTATCGACGCTAATAGTCAGCAAGGGCCAAGGCGCAGGAACACACGCCGTGTCCTGCGCTTCCGTAGACAAGTGGATTCTATCCAGTTGGAAGGGTCGGATATCCCCCTGGGTGGGAACGCGGTCTTAAGTTGTCGCGAATAGGCCCGTGGTTCGGAACACACGTTAAGCTATAGGTCCCGTCTGGCTGACATCACCCAGACCTAAAAGACAGGATGCACAGTTAGCCGAGCGGCTTAAGTGCATAAGTTATCCCGGCCCTATTCTAGGGTCTACTAGGGGTCTAGCGATTGCTTTAAGGAAAACCAAACAAAAGTAAAGATAAAATTGCACAAGAATATGGCTATTGTTTGTTTTAGCTATGACAATTGGGCTGTACGTTGTTGTTTGGTTTTGAAATTTGGTCAATATGCAGCTTCGGTCAATACCTCTGGACGGTTTTTTTACTTTTTCGATTAGTGCCTTTTGGCCACAGATACGCTACCAGGCAGATCCATTGTCCTAAAATGTGTCTTTTGTGGATTTTTTGATGTGATCTGGAAATTTTAAATTAATTACTACTAAATGATTTTTTTCGTACAGGGTAATCAAACAAAACTGACTCTTTCATTATACAGGGTGTTTCAGATTTTAATCGGGAAAATTTAATAGACGATAGAACATGAAAAAATAAAAAAGTCTATATAAACATGTATGTTTTAAAGCTTCGTTCTCGAGATACAGGGTGTTTAAAGTTTTGGAAAACAATAGTTTTTATTCATAGCTCAAAATCCCTTGGCCGATTTTCCTTAAACTTGACAGGTTTGTTTCTCATGATAAGAAGTATCATTTGATGTAATGAGATTTACCGTAATTATTGCAGTGGCGTCCCAGAGGGGCAATCTAGTTAGTAAAGATGGAAAAATAATGGTACGCCACTGCTTTTTATAATTTTGTATTTTTTAGATTAAGGATTTAAAATACAACTTTTTTGTTCATGTGTTATTTTTCGTATCTTGCTTTGTTTTGAGAAAAAATAAAACTAATACTTTATTGCTTAGCCCTATAGAAAAAATCAAGAAAAATACAACTTTTTGTTTTTAAATGTTCTTTCGTATTTTGCTTCGTTTTCGAGAACACAAAATAATTAAAAAACCTACTTTTTTAGTGGCCTCTAAAACATACATTTAATGTTTTCATTTTTTAAAATAATAATTGTTGCTTTACACATACAAATGGATGAAAGTAAATTTAATTTGCATGCATCTGATGGACGAATCTTAGTTTGGAGAGAGGAATGAAAGGTACCGTGAGGAGAATATGGAAGCAAGGGTTGCGTTTGGTGGGGGTGGTGTTACTGTATGGGGTGGTATCATGAGTAATGGAAGAACAGAGAAATGGTTATTTTTGATAGGTGAGACCATGAATGCGAATAGGTACAGGGATCTGTGTGTAAATGAACCTGTCAAGTTTAAGGAAAATCAGCCAAGGGATTTTGAGCTATGAATAAAACAATTTTTTCCAAAACTTTAACATCCTGTATCTCGAGAACGAAGCTTCAAAACATTTTTTAAACTTAAACATGTTTTGGTTATGATGGTATAATAATTTTTTAAACAATTTTAGTACAATTTAATTTATCATGATACAAATCTATTATATAATGCATAAACAACTAAGCTAAATCCTTTCAAATAATAAGACATGAAAAAATTGCTTGTCCCAACTTTTTAGCAAAAGTCTTTTATCTTTTGTGTGGGAACAAAATCAATAGAATGAAAATAAAAATATTTACATATAAATAGACCATCGTGAATAAAACAAACGCGCTAAAATTCTAGTAAATCCCAAATTGTAAAGGGAGGAACACAAACGCATATATTTACTTCGCTCGGACGGACGCTATAAAAAGATCCTTTTTAAAAGGATAACAACTCATTACTAAGTCGTTTTGGTATCTGGAACAAAATAAAAACCTAAATTGCTTTATGTTGGTACGCTGGACCTTAAAACAATTGAATTTTGTCTTGTTAAGTAAAGGCATAAATAGCAATAACTACATTACAAGGTATTTACTCAAGTAAAATCCAATGTTTAAAATACAGGGTGTTTCCTAAATACGGTACGAAACTCAAGGGATAATTTCTTGTTTGTTTTCATGAAAAAAGTTCCAATAATCATATTTCCGGACTTGCTTCATTTTTGAGATAGGTAAAGTTTTTAAATAAGTTCTATTGTTTTCTTAGTATTCTTTAAAACCCTTTAACCAATTTGAATAAAATTTGGTGCACCTATGTAGTGTAATAAGGCGCTTGCAAAGCTCTACCTATATTAAGATTATTGGGTCCAGTGGCATCTCAATAAATAACACGTGCAATATTATCAAGAAGAAAAAGTACGCTAGTGACTTTTTTTTAAAATAAGCAATTATTTGTGCAACTTTTTAGTCTCTTATATTTTTTCGTATCTAGCTTCGTTCCCAAGAAAAAAATTAAAGCCACTTTAATTTTTGTAAAAAGTACCCACATAAAACATGGTAAAAAACAAAATTAAAAAAATTAACAATAATTTGCCTTCGAATCGTCATCTTACTTACCTAAGTCAAAATCGTTAATTTTTTTTTATTTTGACAGTTATAGTTTCACTAAAAATGTCTTTGGTATCACCTAAGGTGTTTTTTCTGAAAATAAAGCGAGACACAAACAATGTACAAAAAACTAAAAGTTGCATTTTTAATTGCCCAATCGTTAAAAAAATATAAAAACTTTATAAAAGTCAGTGGCGTACTTATTATTCAATAATATTGATTGTGGTGCCCACTGAGACACCACGGAAGCCAATAATCTTAATCTAGGTAGAGTTTCACGAGTGCCTTATTACAATAAATAGATATACAGATATACCAAATTTTATCCAAATCGGTTAGAGCGTTTTAAGATATTTAAAAAATACCGACTATTTTTAAACTTCAATCCCAGTATCTCAGAAATGAAGCAAATTCGGACATATGCTCATAGGAACTTTTTATAAGACATAAGGAACGACCATCTTAAGTTTTGTACCGTAGTTAGAAAACACCCTGTATATAAGCTTTATTAGTACTGATGTTAAAATAAATAATTTAAATATTATAATAAGAATAACTTAACAATGTGTAAAGTCCAAGATCCCAGAGCTCCCACACCTACGTCATTTT